>JASDQU010292287.1:2961-14434 GCA_032191745.1 Picea mariana
GTGGAAGGGTCAGTTGACCCTTGTATATATAATTGTTTCATTATAGTCAAATCTCCATCTCGTAGAGTGACATTTCTTTAGGGGAATAATAAAAAAGGGTTGATTTCCCCTTTCGCATTCGATATTTTTAATTAATCCTTTTCCCTTATTTGACCTAGTCTACAAGGGTTGATCAACTCTTCCTTGTATAAATTTTCAATGAATCATTTTCAAACTAATATAAAAGGTATGTGCTAGGGGAATAATGTGCAAGTGCCAATCAACCTTTATCTAATGATAATTGTTCCATTTCAAGAAACTCTTTGTCTCATAGAATGGTATATCACTAGGTCAGGAAAGGAAGGGTTTATCACAACTTATTGATTCATATTTCCAAATAATCTTTTTTGTCATTTTTCCTACTATGTAAGGGTTGATCGACCCTTCCTTGTATAAATTTTCAATGAAGCCTTTCAAACTCATAAAAGAGTCTTTCACTAAGTCATAATGTGGAAGTGTCACCTTGTACCTTGTACTACATTGTACCTCTCAAGTATCCAAACACTCAACCATTGTATCTCTCAAGAATATAAACAAGCACACTTCGGAGTGGATAATGCCAAGGTTGGGACCAGAGTTTTGATTGAGACTCCTAGCTCTTTAAATAATGAATATTCCATGACCATTTCATTTCATATTGAAGGAAAGGTAACATGTTTCATGCATCTATGAAGAGGTATCTTAGTGGCCATTCTATTAGGATTCTATCAAGGTGGATCTTGTATGAGGGAGGACACCTAAGACGTATTTCTATGGGCCTCAATATTTCATCACCCTTTGTCTCCTATTTGTAACAACCTTATTTATACCTTCACTCATCACCATAGTGGATTTCATCACTTCTCATGGTAGGTGTTTGGAAAGCCCTCATCCTTCTCTTTATTCTTTTTTCTCAGTGCCCCCCCAATGATTTAGATGGAAGAGTTTGGAAGAGTTATAGTCTAGGCCTATATATAATATATATTATATATATAATATATAATATAAAAATACAAAAAATAAAATGAAAATCAAAACAACATAATAAAAAAATGAAAATAAAACAGAGTATACAAACAAAACAAAACAAAAAATTTCAAAACGAAGCCACTATACACTTTCGTGCATGAGAGATGCACACACTCACCACCACAGACGTCCCATACACTCGCATGCAAAGCTATAAGCAACCACCACCACTATACACTCATGCACATGGGAGGAAGCTAGGGCGCGGGAGGAGGCTAGGGCATGTGGGAGAAGGAGGAGAAGGAGGGAGAGGCACATGGGAGGAGAGCACGCGGGAGATAGAGGAGCCCTAACTCAAGTGACAAAGGTTCCCTAGCTCGAGAAATGCTGCCAAAATCATTGGTAAGGGAGTAAAACATATTGGTGGTAGATACTAATCTTCCCGTAGAATCCCATTGGTTGGAAGCCCTAAATTTTCAATATCTAACACTACGTACATGAATTCTTGGTTTTTTCAACAACTATGTTACATTTATTTAAGAAACAAATGCTATAAGAAGGAAAAGCCCAACCAAGTGAACTAGTGAACAAGCCTGCAAAAGTGTACCCATTATATCACTACAAAATAGCTCAAGAACTTTGGTAGCTCTCTATTTTTTGCCTTTGTTAATGGTCATTTTTTATATCTTCATTTCTCTGATTTTTCTTGTAACATTGTTTGAGGATTTCAAGGACTCCTTAGTGCCCCAATTTGTAGCAAGGGAATGTGCTTTGGATTTATTTAAATCACACATGTGTATAAATTTAGCTTGTTCCCTGGTCAACACAACAACAAAATCATGAAGGGATGCCATCTTCCAAGCAGTTCCAAAAGAATTATTGGATGGTGTCAAAACTTCCTAGGCTCAATATGTTGATCCCCTTCTCCAAGTGGTGTCCTCTTAACACATTATTCTTCCCAAACAATCCTTCCAAAGTAGTCCATATTTGATTGGGTGAACTACCAAATTTAATGTGGAAAAGAAGATCAAGAGAGATGGAGAGACATAATAAACCATAGTGATGTAGGAGCATCACTCCACGTCATCAAGCGCCAACCAACCAGCAAACCCAGCACGTGTTGAATGAAGAGGAGAGGCACAACCCTCTCACTTTCAAATTTCAAATTTGAATTTAATGTATTAAATGTTTGTAAGGCCGATAGAGCCGAAGCCATGCCTTCGAGCATGATGTAGTTGGTGTCACCTTAATGGATGACATGTTTATGGGGATCTAGATCCAATTCGGATTAGATGGCCCATTCAATGTAATTCATTGTAATTAATGAGAGTTGGTGAGGATGGAGGGAAGAGCTCAAGGAGCCCCTCTTTGTAAAAAGATCTTCTTGGTATCTAGATTTTAGTTCGGAGAGTAGAACAGAGAATAGGTTAGAGAAGAGAGAAGAATAGAGAAAAGAGAGAGAAGAGAAGAAACCGTGACTCTGTTGCAGTTCGAGCTCACATTGTAAAGAGGCATTTCATATCAATACAATCATAGCAGTTTTTCCTGCATATTGTTGTTAATGTGTTTGTGAGTTCATGAATGAATGCCTTTATGTGTTTATGATATGCTGCAGATGGATGTTAGATGTGCATTTGTAGGGATAGATAGATTTTTCTATCTATGGGTTTACTGATTTACGTCTGGTTCTTTGTGGCTTCATGCAAGAGGTTGCATGACAGAACACTACGGGTTATGTAAGCCAGTGCATAGAGTGCACTTCTGAATTCTGTGGAATTTGGATAGAGTTGTGACAGGAGGGCACACCAAAGAAAGTGGGAGGCAAAGAAGGATGAGGGATTTCCAAACACCTACCATGAGAAGTGATGAAATCCACTATGGTGATGAGTGAAGGTATAAATGAGGTTGTTATAACTAGGAGACAAAGGGTGATAAAATATTGAGGCCCGTAGAAATACGTCTTAGGTGTCCTCCCTCATACAAGAGCCACCTCAATAGAAGCCTAATATATACCAAGAAGATTTTTTACAAAGAGGGGCTCCTCAAGCTCTTCCCTCCATCCTCACCAACACTCATTAATTACAATGAATTACATTGAATGGGCCATCTAATCTGAATTGGATCTAGATCCCCATAAACTTGTTATCCATTAAGGCAACACCAACTACAACATGCTCGAAGGCATGGATTCAGCTCTACCGGCCTTACAAACATTTAATACATTAAATTCAAATTTGAAATTTAAAAGTGAGAGGGCTACGCCTCTCCTCTCCATTGAACACGTGCTAGGTTTGCTGGTTGGCTAGTGCTTGATAACGTGGAGTGATGCTCCTGCATCATACTCCTCATCTGAAAAAATCATGTGCTCCTACTCATAAACTTCCCAGCACCGCTATTGAAACCCACCTGGATCCCAAACATTTCTCTAGAGTTGTCCATCTGCTCCACTGCTTTGATTCTATTGCACATGTTTCCTTGCTTCTATGGCAGCTTCCCCTTTTCTCAGCTCCCCCTCACTGGCAGTTTTTGCTGCTGACCTCAACATCATCCTTCTGATTCCCTCAATTACCTTGTCCAGCCGATCTAGTGGCTAGCTCTCTTTATGCACTCTCCTCGACTGCACTTCTTCGTCCTTATTAGTGGGTAGATCAACTAGATCCCCCATGTTATTTTCTTCCTCTGTGGCCTCAACTCACCACCCTGCTACAAAATTCATCTCTGTAGTCTTATCTTCTTGAATGACCTGTTGTTTAGTCACCTTCTCTGACAGACTTGCTTCTGCCATTTCCCCTTGTGATAGTTGAATTCCAGCTTCCTCCAACTTCTCCTCAGACTGGAATTATGATTCACCTTCTACTGCAGACCTCAACGCTGCAGTCATCATCTGTTCAACTCCTTGGCTGAAATTTTTGAGCAATTTCTCTGAATCCTCTTTTTCCAAAATCTTCATGACTGTCTACTCATGGCATTCATCTACCGGTTCTGGGTTGTTCAACCAATCCTCCAACATTTCTAGCTCCTTCTCCCAAGGAATGAGAATCTCAACTATGTGCTCCTCTTCTTCTCCTTGGGAAGCTTCTGACATCTTCTCCATCTCTTTGACAGTCACAACTGGTTGTCCTTCCACTGTTGCTGCATTGGAAACACACACATTGGCCTCAACTGGGATATATGGCAAGAATACCTTTATCCCTCCAATCATTAGAATTCTCTTATGATATTCCTTCTCTATCAGTTGTCATCACTAATATGAACTCACCTCTGAGCTTATCTTCTCTATCATCTCCTCTCGTTGATCGGAACTCATCCGTGAGTTCATGAGACTTTCAGATAGTCTCAACTGCTCTCCCTTGCCCACCTGGAAATATGGGATTTCCTCTCTGCCCTCCTGGCAGTCTATGAGATCCTCCAGTGATCTCATCTCATTGCCCACTTGGAAACTTGAAAGTTCCTTGCTGTTCACTTGGTAGTCTCTGAGATCGTCCAATGATCCCATCTCATTGCCCATCTAGAAATCTGAACTTTCTTCACTTCCTTCCTGGCAGTTCACGAGATCTTCCAGTTATCTTTTCTCATCATCACTGAGATTTCTCCTAGCTTCTAGCTCACAGATGTGAACCATTTCCTGTTCACCTCTGAGGCGTTCAAAATGCCTCAACCATCCTATTAACAGCCTTTGTTGTCCTTTGGCCAACAATTTCTTGACTGGCCACTTTGCTTTCCTCCTCAGAGGCCATTCATACACCCAATGTGTCTTTGCGTTCTGTTGCACCTGCAGTGCAAGATCTTCCATTCTCACCCTTATCTCAGTAAGCTCTTCATCCATCTCATCTTTTCTCTTCTTTTAGTGGTTCTTCTTTCCACCGCATCCATGGCCTTCAATAGCCATCTTCCTATTCCTGTCTGCCCTCCTGGAAAACTTGTTGTTGTCACTCTGTAACTGTGAGTGCTTCCAATCTTTCCTATAGTCCCCTTGGCTGTCTATTGACTATTGCACACCTTGCAACAATCATCACAGAGCTTCAACACTCTCTCTTCCTTTTCCTCTACCTCCCTCTACCTGCAATATACAGACAAAATCAAGCTCTGATACCAAATTTACAGTGTGTACCAGAGTATTTACTTTATCTACCCTACCTTCCTCTGCCTTAAGTCTATCGATAGAAAGTGGCTCTGATACCACAACTTGACACAGACCCCTGACCCTCTGGCCGTGATCCACATAGGATCATTCTAAATTCTCCTTGAGCTGAAGCAACTCCCTCAGATCCCTATTGGAACCTCACAAATCCGATCCATAGGTCCTTCATGAAAACCCTCCCTACGCTACTTAACACCAGGCGCGAGCCTTACATCTCCATGCAACCACAACCGACCCTTAGAGAAAGTTCCCTTCGTGACTCATGATCTCGCAAGTTCGTGAGTTGAAGACCCTCGACTCCTCCTTCTCCAAACACCAATACCCGAGACGTGATATGGGTATGGCTCCTCCTTGTTAGCACCTTACACACATAACCACCGGCTAGGGTTAAGTGCTAGCACTACTCATAACTCATGACTTCACGAGTTGGAGTCTTGAGCAATCGTGATCCTCCTTTGCGAAATCTTGAAGCATGATAAGTCAACAATGGGTTGACTCCTTCGCAGGTGATGTGTTTCCACCACCTGTCACCCGTTTCCACCTTTTTCTGGGTGTTTTTTGTTACGCCACCTATCAACCACGCGGTCCCCACCTAACATATGTGCCACATGTTTGCGTGAGCCCTTGGCGCTCGGCATTTCATGACTTCTACAGTCAAAAAGAAATTCTTTCAACTCTCAACCCCTGATACATGATACCACATGAAGGTTCTGATCTAATGCTTCTCCCGTGGCTTGGATCCAATGGTCTAGATCTCCTTCCCTGCTCCTCGCAACTCAGGACTTTGTGACACCAAAAATTTGGTCTGGCCTCCAAATTCACGAAACCCAAATTCACAAAATGATCCAACGACGTGGGTTGAAATGAGATCAACGACTCATATTGACCCTCAAATCCTGGGTGATGGGTTTCACCGGCCTCTAACCACCTTTCCACTCTACAAGATCCAATGAATCTCGTAACTTCAGCACTTCCTTCTAGAAGGCCTCTCACCGTCCATACGGCTCCTCTCCTGCGCGACCTGCCAGAGGTTAAACTCCATGCGCTTTCCTCCGGATCCGATGGCTATCAGTCCTTTGCACTAGATATGATGGCCTAGATCTAATATCCTGTGTGCTCTTCTATATGCTTGGACATAGACTCCGACGGTCCAGATCCAACCTTTTGTCATTGATCCAACAACTGTTGTAACTCTACCTTGAGCATTCCCTTCTTCCTTTCCCTTGGAAGATTTATTGCTTCAAAATGCCTCGGCCTTTGTCTCTGCTATGAAGACTATAACCTTGGCTCCTTCCTGTATTCTAAGAGGCATTCCTCCTTCTGAACTTTATTTCTTTGAACCTAGAAGGTTCCTTCGAACTCTGCAACCTCTTGCAGGACCTTTGCACGAAATGGTGGTATCTCTTCTGAGCTTATCTATGACTTTGACCTCAAAGTGTCTCTATCCCTTTCTCTCCTTGAAGGGATGTAAGTGCCCTCTGGAAAATTCTTGCTCAAGCACGCTTTGTTGAGCTTGCAGGGTGTTCAGTAACCCTGTGAGTGTCTCCTCTTGTGACACTTCTCTTCTCTCTGAACTCAAACAAGAGTTCCTTTTTTGCACACTTGCACCAACTCAATTCCCATCTGGAAGAGTTCTCCATAATCCTCAGTGACTCTGTCTTCTCATCGAACTCGAAATAAAGTTCTCCTCAATGCATCCTGTGCATTTTCTCAATGCCCTCCTGGCAAAGCTTCCACAGAACTCTCAGTGATTATGTTTTCTCTATGCCTTCCTCTGCATAGTCTTACCTCCAAGGTGTTCAGAAACCTTGAGGCTTCTCCCTGGGTCTAATAATTCCTCTGGTGCGCCCTCCTGGCATAGCTTTGTCAAAATTCTGCAGAATTCATAAGTGCACTCTATGCACTGGCTTACAGAACCCGCAGTGTTCTGTCATGCAACCTATTGCATGAAGCCACAAAGAACCAGATGTAAATCACTAAACCCACAGATAGCAAAATCTATCTATCCCTGCAAATGCACATCTAACATCCATCTGCAGCATATCATAAACACATAAATGCATTCATTCATGAACTCACAAACACATGAACAAAAATATGTAGGAAAAACTGCTATGATTGTATTGATATGAAATGCCTCTTTACAATGTGAGCTCGGACTGCAACAGAGTCACAACCTCTTCTATTCTCCCTATTCTCTCTATTCTTCTCTCTTCTCTAACCTATTCTTTGTTCTACTCTCCGAACTAAAATCTATATACCAAGAAGATCTTTTTACAAAGAGGGGCTCCTTGAGCTCTTCTCTCCATCCTCACCAACTCTCATTAATTACAATGAATTACATTGAATGGGCCATCTAATCTGAATTGGGTCTAGATCCCCATAAACCTGTGAGCCATTAAGGTGACACCAACTACAGCATGCTCGAAGGCATGGATTCGGCTCTACCGGCCTTACAAACATTTAATACATTAAATTCAAATTTGAAATTTGAAAGTGAGAGGGTTGCACCTCTCCTCTCCATTGAACACGTGCTGGGTTTGCTGGTTAGTTGGTGCTTGATGACATGGAGTGATGCTCCTGCATCACATAGGCTTCATCACACATGTTAAACCACTTCATATTTTCATCATCTAGTATAGATTCAAATTTAATCCCCATCATGATTCTAAATAGCCCTCTACTCCTAAAAAAATAGCATATTTGATTTTCAGTGATGGTAATTAAATGGTGTAAGAAGGGGAAATTGACTTCATTTATTACTATATCATTCATGATACTACAAAATATATTTTTGTAGTTGAGGGAAGGAAGCTTCAGAACAATGACCCTACTATGGAACTATGATTTCTATAGAATAAATCTAGTTGCTTTGAGCCCATTAAATAAACTATCGGATAGAGCCTTTGTAGATTAATAGAAGAGTGTTTACAACACCATGAAGTGACTATAGAATAGAGAATCTAGTAGTGTAATAGAAGGATACCTTCAAAGCTCTGAAAGATACTACAAAATAGAGACTTCAATAGCATAAAGAAAGAGTTCTTTCACCACAACAAAGAAATTGTGTAATATTGACTTGTTTAGCATAATAGAAGTGGGTTCCCACACCAAGAAATTGTCTCCTAATCATGCATGCAATTTTTTACTGCACCATGAATAATTTTCCTAGGTAAGTAGGTGATATTTTTAGCGATATCCACATAATGTGCACCAAAAAATTGAGCCACAACAAATCCCCCACGGAACTAGATGAGTTGTAAAACTAGACTATTGCAAAAGAGTATTGCTGTGTTCATTAATTGACTTATCTACAAAACAATATTGGTCTATTAAGTAGTAGAAATGCAAGTGTTTGCTAGAGAGGTTCTATAAACAAAGGCATGCCATGAATCTCTCATTAAATCAAGGAAGCAAAAAAAATCTAATATTAATTTCATGTGTGTACGAAAGCACTAAAGAAAATAATGCATGCAAGGTAAAAATGACACTAAAGCAAGTGCGTTGAAGTAAGCAAGTACATTTACATATGCACCAAAGCTTATAGATAGTTGTAGTTCACATATTTTGATAGATATATGAATGAAAAACAACTAAACGTGTTTTTCCACCCTATCTTTGAATTTCAAGTTCCAATATTGGGTGATAAAACTATTTCATGCGATGGGAAATAGCATAAGGTAGAATTGGTCCTCCACAATTAGGGATAGAAGTTAATTTAGAGTGGCTACAAAATCTTGCAAACTAAGAACACCACTTTAAATTGGTTGAAAACTCATAACATCACTTTATTTGTTCAACACCTATGTTACACCTATGTTTATAGCATTTGTTGTCTAAGATAGTCCTTAGAAACAATATCACAGTCTATTTATGGAACACTAATATATCAATTGTAGGAATTTTATTCATGTCAATATTAATTGTAGTAGAGTCATAATATTTTTCCACCATGTTTATTGCATCCTTATTAGTTATAGGATGGAGGGAAATAATGGTGAGAATAAATTTCTGATCATAGTCTACAATAGTAAAAAATATTGGGAAACAATGGTGAGAATAGATTTTTTATCATAGTCTACAATGGTGAGAATAGCTTTTTGATCATAGTCTATAATGCTGAGAATAGATTTTTGATCATAGTCTCCCATTTCCTCTTCATTCTTTTCTTCAATAGCATCAATTTGGATTGGCTTAGAAATTCCATCTTCAATTTCCCCCATTCCTCCATGTCCCTTATATCCATCTTTTATTGTGATATATTCTCTTGCTCTATAGATTTCCTTCTTTAAATCTAAAGGTAAGGTAATATTATTAGTAGTAACTTGAGGATTATGTCCAATATTGTTGGGATGATAGTGCGATTCATATACGTTGAACATTTTTCTAGCATATTCTAAGGTAAATATTTTTAGGTTTAGCAATAGAGGTAATATGAAAGGTTTGACTTCCACTCCATAAAGCCTAATCATTTTTTAATATTTGTACATAAGCCAATCACCCACTTCAGAATTTCTTGTCCATTTGTAAGATCGTCATTTATTCCACAAGCATTCAAGGATTGTGTTCACCTCTCATTAAGTAGAAAACCATATACATGAATTTATCAATATAATATATGAATCCTACATTTTGACCATGCAAGCTTACTAATGGAGCGCATTGTTTCATAGGAGTCCATGGAGTCCATGTATGGCAATGGATAACTATGCCATCAAGTGTCATAATTAATTCTAGTGTCCATTAATTCTAGTAATTGTACTCTCATTAAACTTGTGAAAATGGAGGATGGAAGCTTTCATTTATAGAGTTTCTAAAGGAGGAAATGGAGTCCCATGTAAAATATTAGACCATGTATCACATGTGTGCTTGAAATTACTCCAAATACATCTTTGTACTCTTCATTGGGTCAAGAAATTCGACTATTATGGGCCCAACTTGACCAAACTAGCTCTTGAAGTGATTATGCAATTCATTGGGATGTGTAATTTACTACATTTTGGTGTAACAAGAATTATGTGAGTATCAAAGGATTTATGACGCAATTGTGCACCCCGTGACTTAAGATGCCACACAGTTCTCCTTTTGGTCGGCTTTAAAGTTTGACTTTTATCCTCCATGAATAATTTATCCTTTATCCATATTTTTTTTCTTCTGTATGGTGGTTAATGCTTCCATATTCTTCCATATGGCTTGTCTTTCTTGTATCATCTAATTGCATCAAGTGTAGTGTGATTCATCAATGCTAGGTTTGTTTGAATGAAGAAACATATATTCATTGTTTTCTTTTCCTCAAAAGGGTGGAAGGTGAGGAAACCCGTGAGTTTTTGTAGTTGTATGGATTGAAAAGAACCCTATTGGTCATCTAGTTTCTAGTTCTCTCCTTTGTTCTCCAATGGGTTACTAACAACACAACGAAATTCCTCATCCTTTTTCCATTCGATGCATCTTGTATGCTCATTTTCCCTAATGCAACCCTTCGATTAAATATAACATGGAAATAGTTTGGAAGTTACTTAACAAGAACAACTACAAAAGATCTCAATAGTCATTATGAACACTCTATGTCAACTTGCCAACCACAAGTTAGTGTAGGTATGATTCAAAACTTATTTTTATTTCATCTTTTCTACTTGGTTTCTTTGCCACCATATGCTTGTTATTTGAACTTTGATTGAATGCTTGGTTGATTACATTTAGCCATTTTTTTGTTTTTTTCCTTGTTGTTTCTCTTGGACCTTTAGATTGCTTGAGCATATTCTTGATTGCTCGTTCCTTTTTCTTGCTTGGTTTAATTTTTCTTACTTGTGTGCTTATCCTACACCCCTTCAATATATATAGTATCTTTCTCTTTTCATGATATATCCTAACCTTTTGTGATACTTGTTACCTCCCAAACATGCACTTCAAATGTTAAAAAGTCCTTTGAGAAAGTACACTTCTAGGGGAACTTAGGAAGGTTGCCTATTGTCACCTCAACAAATCTTCCACTCACTTTAGGCTGGTTTTTTTTCGGCACTAGGGGGGAAACCTTAGTAAAGAAATGTTTTTGATGTAATCTTTACAATAAAATGGATGGTGGAATTTTTCAAGACCAATGCCTATCCAATTGACCTATGGAGTTAGGGAAATTTAGAACAAGAGGGTTAGAATATGGCATATAAGACACAATTGAGCTATCATCGACATTTGTATATTGCAACTATATGCAACTATATGCAACTATAAGATGTAATTTAGAACTATATTGCAACTATATTGCAACAATTTTGTATGCAACTATGCAACATGCAACTTATGCAACTGTATGGAACTTATGCAACTTTATGCAACATTGTACCCTTT
>JASDQU010292289.1:0-14352 GCA_032191745.1 Picea mariana
GATTCGCACACTTGCCTAAAAACCATGAAATAAATATTTTTTCTCTTTTGTCTTTTCTATCAAAAAATCAAATAACAAGCACAAGCTAAGGGAGAAATGCCTTAACCTGCTGACTGTGCAGCCCCAGACTCTAAACTCCTGAGAGGAGCTCTTCTCACCACAGGAGGGGATGACTGCCCCACCCAGGCTGAAAAGCTACCTAACAGACCCGCGACTGTCACCAAGACAGCCCGCGTGTAAACGCGTGCTGAACTACTGCAGAGCGCGGGTACCCGCGTGCTAAACCTAAGCAGGCCGCGGGTATGTTTAAAAACTAAGAAAAAATCACACACAGACAGTCTAGTCCTAAAAAAGGCTTCTGGTACTGTCAACCAGAGTCTCTAACAGACTGAGATGCTATCACTTTAACAGAAAAAACAAATTGGCAAAAAAGAAAAACCAATGTGAAAAAAAACACACAACAAGAAAGACTGAAACACCAGACAATAAACCAATCAAGACCCAGACAGGATCCAGAAAGCCCCCTGAGAAGATAAACTTCTGACAGGGAAGAGGAGACTTCCTCCCTAGCTTCCTGAAAACTACACGCTACTGAAACTACTATAGCCCGCGGATACACGCGTGCTATAGACAGTTAGGGCGCGGGTTACCCGCATGCAGGCCTCTTGCAGGCCGCGGGTACCTATGTGTGTCCCGAGACTAAATGTCAAGCGTTGGTCAAGGAAAACTGGTATTGATGACCAGGTTCCCTGCTAGCTTTTGACTAACAGAAAACAAAATAAGCAAAGAAACTGAAGCTCTACTTCCTTGATCTACCCAAAATATCTTTAACCAAATTCGGGAACCCTAAGAGTAAAATATCCCCAGCGGAGTCGCCAATTCTGTTGTCGGGTATTCTACCCTACGGACTAGCAAGCTAGGGCTCTAAACTTGCATGTAGATCATGACCCTTCCTAAACTACTTTTAACCTTCTACCCGAATCTGAAACCCCTTTTCTTAGGCAAACATGAGAAGAATAAACCAACCTTTTTCCGACGGTTGAAGTAGATCCTCCGTTGAGCTTTTACCTCCTTTTTGTTGCTGCTCCTTCCAAAAAGCTTCCCTGCAATCAAGACAAAACTATGCATGCATGCTACTGATCTATTATAGGGTTAGAGATTAAACACAAATCAAATAACGTAGATAAGACTCATGTGTTCGGGACGGGAAAAGTATCTTTTTCATTAATCTCAATATGAACCAACTTACAATGATTTCTGAGATCGACCACTGTTCCTCGATCCTGATCCTGGGATCTTCCTCTTCTTTTGTCCTCCAACTGTTGTTGCTTGAACTTCTCCTAAAGCTTGAGGCAAGGCTAAAGGGTTGGGACAAAATGGACTTGGCAATTTGGCAGAGTTTCTTTACTATGATTTTTCCCCCTTTGAATAGTACCCCTACCCCTCCTTTTATAGGCTAGAAGGAGCTAGGGTTTTAGGCGAACTCTCGGCCATGCATGGCGAAGAGTTCCAGTTAACTGACAAAAAGTTGTTCGTCCCGACGGAAACTTTCCTGATTTTTTGCTTTGTTAGGTAAACGCGGGCTGTAGTGGGTTAGCCCGCGGTCACCCGTGTGCAGTATAAGGACAGCAAGCGGTCACCCGCGCCCAGTGAAAGGTTAGGGTGCGAGTTCCTTGATTTAAGTGGTTTTTTGAGGATTTGTTCAGCATGGCTTTGGCTAGGAAGAGGCATGAGTTGGCCTGATGCCAGGTAAACCTGTGTGGTGCATTTTAGAGTTATAACACTTAGGTTCATTGTCTCCCAACACAGCATCACAGTAGTCCCCCTCAAGGTCCAAGCTATCACAAAAATTCCACCACCTAGGAATTTGCATCAAATGCAGAGACTACAAGGCAAAGCCAACTTTATTTGATGTTTTGTCCCATATTACGCCACTCACGTGCATGGTTTCCTTCGCATACTATGTCATGATATCCCATTCTGATGGGATGAACATTCCCAAACTGATTTTTATGATTTAAAAGTGGTGCTCTCCAACGCCCCTTTGATTAGTCCTCCCGACTATGATTGCGATTACATCCTCTACTTATCGGCCTCAGCCATCTCAGTAGTAGGAGTTCTTGTTCAACTTGGGAATGATGGTTGTGAGCATGTTATTTACTACATCAGTAAAAATATTTCAGGACCCACCCTGAAGTATAAACATGAGGAGAAACTTGCCCTCGCAGTTGTCCTCATAGTCCAGAAACTACATCATTATATCTTGCTTCGCACTACCAAATTCGTGGAAGATTCCAACCCCATGCAGTACTTTCTTAGTCGACGATAAATTAATGGTAAATTTTCCCGGTGGATTGTCATCCTTCAGGAATATGACCTAGAGTTTTCAACTCCAAAAAGAAATAAAGCACTTGTTCTCGCCGAACTCATCATGACTTTTCCCTTAGACGCTACAATTTCACCCGTCAATATGGATTTTCCTAACGAGCACCTCTTCTACATCCCATTAGATGACCCTTGGTATGGTAACCTTCTCGTTTACCTTCAGACATGGAATTTTGGGGATCATCTCTCTCGAGATGATCGTCGACGCATTCACCATCAGGCCCCTCAACACCTCCTCATAAGTGACATCTTGTATCGACGTGGGGTCAACACCATACTCCATTGATGTTTTACCATCAATGAAGAAAACAGAATCTTGAATGATTTCCACAATGATGCTCAAGGTGGCCACCTATCAGGGATGTCCACTGCCCAAAAAATCATTCGAGTCGGATACTTTTTTCCCACATTGTTTCATGACTGCATCCACGTTGTCAAGCAATGCGACAAATTCCATCTTTATGCAAACAAAGCATGAGTGCCACCCGCTCTTCTACATCCAGTAATCACTGTCGACCCCTTCTGCAAATGGGGCATTGACTTCATGACTTGCAATCCTCCATCTAGCAATGGAAACAAGTACATCGTCATGGCAGTAGATTACTTTACCAAATGGGCCAAAGCCATGCCTACTTCAACAACACCACTGACACAACAACACGTTTTTTCTTCAATCGCGTCATTACCTGCATTGGAGTTCCACTACAGTTAGTCTCCGATCACGGTAAACAATTTGAGAATGAGATCTTCATCGAACTCTCCTCAAGGTTAGGATTCTTCCACGAGTTTGCCTCCCCATACTAACCTCATTCCAACGGATAGGTTGAGGATGTTAACAAAGTCCTCAAAACCATGTTGCAATGCATTGTCAACAAACATAAGACCAACTAGCATCATATGTTGTTTTCAACATTATGGGCTTATCACACGATAGTCAAAACTACCATCGGTTTTACATTGTTCCATCTCATCCATGGGATTGAAGCCACCCTCCCCATCGAGTGCGAAATTCCCACAGTGTGCACCGCCATCGAGCTATTACCTGACACTTCTCCCATGGAGCAGTGCTTGCTGAACTTGGAGTCATTGGATGAAGATCATCAATCTTCATTACAGAACAATGAGGCAGCTAAAAAATGGTCTAAAGCCACCTTTGACCGCCATGTCAACCTTCTCTCATTCAATGAAGGAGATCTCATCCTAGCCTACGATATCGCTCACGATACTTTTGGCCATGGAAAATTCGAGTCATTATGGCATGGACCCTACATCATCCAACACTGCCTCACTAAAGGAGCATACATCCTGGCCTCTCTAGAAGGCTATCCTCTCAAAGAACCCATCAACAGGTTATACTTAAAAAAGTTTTACGCCTGAGCGTAGTCATTCTACACTAGGATTTTTCTTTTTGTACACATTTGTAGAGTTTTTAGTTTTCTTTTGTTCCCTCCATGCCTCATGTCTGATTTACCATCCATGTTATTGATAGATGCATCCTCCATTGGCCTACAATATCAGGTACGCTGACGGAGCTAGCCGTTGGACACAAAATCTCGCTTTGGCCGCTTGGGCCCTTTGCACCCCCTCACATGAACTGCTCCACACCAGCAGCATATGTTTGGGCTCAGCAACCAATAACCAAGCATAATACAGAGCTGTCATTGGCCTCCTCGCCAAGTCCATTCACTGCCACATTTGTCACATTATCCTCTTATTAGATTCCCATCTTGTTGTCCTACAGCTCAACAATGTGTACTGTGTCTGCGATCCTTGCCTCTTTCACAAATACCTGCAAGTTAGACTCTTATCTCGACATTTTGATTCAATTACATTTACACATATTCCATGACAATTTAATCAAACAACAGATAACATGGCTAACCTAGTGTTAGATTGGCATTTATCACATCAAGACATCATCACACATACATAAATCATCAAAAGTCTGTCACACCATATATATTAGACATCATAAACATCACATCATCACATGTAGACATAAAAAATATCCCAAAAATGTATATCCATATATATATGTTGATCAATGTGTCATAAATGTTTACAAAATAGTACAACATGTACGTCACCTGTAGGCAAGTGAGCCCCCTCACCCCTAAAGGTACAAAATGGGTGTCACACCACCCTATACAAAATGGGCTGACAGACCTATATAAATACAAAAATATACAACATAGCACTCATGGTGCCCCCAAATCACCACCACCAAGTCCTCTCTCTACAGAAGGTGCCCCACCAGCTAGGGTTCCTCCAGGTCCGGGGGGAAGTCGCCCAGTCATCGTTGCCCCCACTACAGTTTCTCTGCAGATCAAGGTCCTCAACTCTGCAGGGCCACCCACACAATGCTCCAGGACTCTCTCTTCCTGGATATGGGACCACATGCCCTCAGACACACCCTGCAGTACCACCTCCAACCACCGTCGGAAATCCTCTAACCCCCTACCGGCCTCTCCCTGAGGCGCATGTGATGGCCCTGCACCTGGATCGTCATATCTAAGCCTCCTGTCGGCTGTCGCATAATCCACTAGCCTCGACCCAGCCTTGTCCCTCCGATGTCGCTCTCCCACCCGCGGTGGTATCACTAGCCTCTGATGATCCGACTCTCCAACCAACTCTGCCTCATGGCCCCACATCTACAAAAACAAAAACAAATATAGAATCAGTATCCATACATATAAACATATGCTACACTATCAAAATCACCAAACATAAATTACACCAACATACCTCTTTGGTCCCAATCCTCCCCAGGAGGCAACACCATATCCGGGTCATGCCAGAAGTCCATCCCACCATATGGGAACTGCAGTATAATCTGTGGCATATGGTGCCACACATGCACCAATGTGGCCATAAAGTAGTGGCCACCCTCCCCACCTCCATTCCATGCCAAAATCGATGCCCACCGCATCATTCATGGCTCTCGTGCCCCAACCGTCGACAACAACACTCTAGGGCGCAACATGGGCACCCTCTCCAAAAACCACACCACCAAGATAGATCCAAAGGAAAAATAGCCAGAGTCGGTGGTCCGACACCGGTTAATTTGTCCCATCATATTGGCATGGAATATCAATCCCTAATCGAAACAGTCTCCATCCAATACTCTCTCCATAATCCTCAACTGACCACCACTGATCCATTGAGTCGCTAAGGATCTGTAGATCCTCACAATCATCGTTGTGATGCACTGATGCAAGCGTGCATCCATCGCCTCGATGCTAATGACCGAACCTGAGATAATGTTCAGACCCAAACAATACCTTTGTGCCACTTCTACCAATTGTACATCCTCTGACAACTGGGGATCAGCAGGTAGGGCCATTCCCTGAAAAGGGAGCCCTGTCAAGAAACAAACATCCTCCATAGTCAAGAATTTCAACTACTGCCCCCGCACAATGAAGCACTATAGATCAGTGCTCCACATCGACATCAGATACTGAATTAGGTACTTCTGCGACCATATCAGTGGGCAGTCGAAGAACTTGAGCAACCCATAGGATACCAAGAGCCTCTGAATGCCCGACTCCTCTCTCACCGCCTCCCTGAGGCGTTCCCAGTCCCGCTCCCTCCAGTGGACTGGCATGCTGCACTGATCACCTGCATTCACACAGAACACACTTGATCAACAGTGATCATTCATTAACCAAAAAATATTCAAAAAATATAAGTTTTTTTCAAACACCCCAGCTTTGCCTCAAGTGCGTGGCTAACACCCCCCATAGGCACGCACATATGCGCGATTGTTCTTCGCATAGTTGCGCATCAATCCGCAATTGTCGAAGAAACAAATCTGCATCAATGCGCATATGCCACACACACAGGTGTGCATTCATGCACACATGTTCTCTACACAGTTGCACACTGATGCGTAACTGTCTGATAAATAGTTGCGCACAGTGTGCAGCTGTAATTCGAACAGGCGTGCACCAAATGCACACCTGTTTTTCCCACCCACGTGCCCCCATGCGTGGTTGTATTCCCCACAGCCACACACCATGAGCGGGATAGGGAATTATACCTGCACATCTCAACGCGGGTATCCTTCCTTCTCCCATGCATTTGTGGGCCCACCCCTACAAAAACCCCTAGTATGGCCATATGTATGACCCTGCCCAGAAATTAAAACATATCTACTATGCAAGAGGATGAGACCACTAACCTGGCTCTCGCAAATCCCAGATCATTCAGCTCGAACTCCCATAATCTCCAAATCTCCTCTAAATCCTCTCGTCCACTCACTATGGTTGCAGGTACAAATGAGGTGGCATTGTGGTCCCCACAACCATATATAGTCCCTTTTTCCAAACTTCCACGCTCACTTACAGGAGCTCAGAGTCTCTATTTTCTGATCCGTCTTCAGCCACGGGATCAGGATCCCGTTGCCTACAAAGTCACATTCCCCAAGTCACCATCCGCACTCGCCCCCAGGGGAGCATTTTTATCACATTACGCCTAGGTATGCATGCTCATGTTCAAAATTATCAAATAGTTGTTATATGTTCTTTATCTTCATATATTGTTCACGTTGGGTATTCGGTTTTAATGTGTGCAAGTACTTGGTCATCACAAACTAGCGCAAGCCCTTCATGTATATGATCGACACTGGCATGAAATCTTTCCCTCTAAATATCAATTCCATATCCTAGTCACATCCTCTGACATTTTCCTATAGGATCCCCACATTCGGCTTTGCAGTACTATCACCTCCACTGCATTTCGGTACTGTCACCTGGTAGCACTCTTCCCCACATGAGTTGTCCCATTAATAGTCCCCCTTTGCACTTTGACACTCATGCTGCTTTCACCCCCTAGGGATGGGAGTCCCGATAGTCTTATGCATTTTCGAGAATCAGCCACATACTCCCTCTCCTCATTTTGCTAGATTTCCCAAAGGAATCCCAGGATATCTCATCACGGTTCTATTTTGAATGCACCTCTATAGTATCATTTGACCCTCCATTTCATCCACAATCAGTTTTCCCATCTGCATATTACCCTCCATTCATTTACCTCATACAAAAACCCACCCATGGGGCCTCCACAAGTTCTCCACACAACTTGCGCCCTCACAGGCCAAGCCATCTTGCATTGGAGAACCCGTTTCTGTATCTGTACACTCATCCCAAATTATTCTTCATTCCTTCGGTAATTGTAAAAAGCCTTTGTTTCCATCATTTACTTAGTTTTTTGTTTCCACCCTTGACGGCCTTATTTTCCTGGCAAAGAAACCCATGTCACCCTTGTTTGGGGAATTCACTATCCTCTACTCATGTTGACATCATCCATAAAACCCGAGTATCCCGAAGTCCAAGTACCCCTAATCTTTGACTTTGTCCATTTTGTCACACCTCTGGCACAATTTAACCCCATGTCTAGTCGTCCCCCTAACACTAGATACAGTTTCATGGTTGTTTCCAATCATCCCTCAAATTTATCCCCAACCAAGGGAATTCTTGAGTCTTACCACATCTTGACTTTGTTCATGTTCCTTATCAGTTCCTAATCTTATCCAGTGGATTTCATGAAGCCATTTTGCTTCTTGGAGTCGTGTCTCCCTCTCTGTCGACATCAACACAGTTTCCAGAAGGGTGACGGTATCTTGACTCTCATTTCCTTTACAATGAGGAGTCTCGGACAACACAATGAGAACCATCATTTCTCTCTGTTGTCGTTGACCCCCATGACATTCGACTTCAACACACTCTCATGTTACAGTGGGTCTTACTATTCGACTATTGCAGTTGTTTTATACTAGTCGAAGACCTCTGAATTTGTTAGGCCCTCAATGCCTACGATTCATCAACACTTCTTACAGTCATCCTTGCCTCTATTCATAGTATGTTCACCATCATAATTGTCATTTGTCGTTATCAAACTACCCTAGAGGGCGCTGCAGTTATCAACATTAGCATACAACTTCAGTTACTGACTTACATTTTTTGAGTTACATGACATGAGCATGGGGCATGCCCACCTCGTTCGTATATAGTTTTTATTTCTCTCCCTAGAGAAAGGTTTGGATCCTACAGTTTCCCCTCTCCCTCTGACGGATCGCCCTTGCAATTCCTCTCAGCACTCTTTCTTACAATGGTACTCTCATTAGAGGAAACATTGATGTATTTCGGCTATACGTATGCTCCTAACCTCACACATCAAAGGGCATCTGTTATCACTGAAATTTCATCTGCAAGTGGTTACAGGAATAAAGCACCTCCAAATACCTATTAGTTCACCTATAGCCCCAAAAATGGATTTCCAAAAGGCACAAACTATACAACTAGTCAAAAAATTGACATGCGCTCAAACACTAAAGGAAGCGTGCGCACAATGCGTGGGCCAAAGAATCCCATAGAGCGCACAATGCGCCATATGCATGACTGTGTACGAGAAAAGTCGTGCACGCCTATGAACGACGCATTTATGGTTCTTGTCGCCCCCCCACCCACTTCTGTACTAGCTCCCAACTTGATTTGACCCTCAAATCCGAGCTAAATCCGAATTGGGGGCTGGTCAAAGACCTAAGGGTGCCCTAAAGGGCCCCTTGTTCACACTAAAGACCGATTGGATATTTCCTCAAAGACATGCTATAAAAAGAGGCCATGGGTGCACTAAGAATTCAAGAATCTCATTGTATTATTATTCTACCTCTATTCTCCTTCAAGAAACCTCTTTTCTTCTTGGATCATACTAGCATCATCTCAATAAACTATTCACCTCAGCTCTTGAGGGAATAATCTTGGATTTGTTCACCATTTTCTTTCTAGTTTACCATTTGTAAGAAGAGCTCTCACATAGGGGACTCAAGAGCCCTCCCAAGGAGGAAGATGGGATCCATAATTCCTCCTTTATCTACGATGTTTGCCCACTAATATAGTTATCCATTGGTGGCATGATTATTGGTCATTTGTTTGATTGATTTTGGTTCTAATTTCCTCATGCATTTTAGTTTTATTTCTTTAGTCGTTTCTAGCTTAGTTGTTTGTTTATTTCATGTGATTGAATTGTTTGATTCATACACTAACCTCTGTCTTTTCTAGCAGGCCCAACTAGACTTGAAAGTGCCCCTCTTTTTCTCATTCAAGTGACAAAGAGGACACAACACTTGTTGTTGGAATTTCATGGTCAAGTCCTTAAAATCCATGAGAATGGGGCCTAGAGTGCGTAACCATTCGGCACCAAGAACAATGTCACAACCACCCATGTCTATAGAAAACATATGGGATTTCAGGTGATACTGACCAATTTGGAGTCACACATTTTCACATCATCCCCCACATTTCATGGAACCACCATTGGCAATCATGAATTGAAAATTATTGACAGCACGGATGTAACAATTGACTTCTTGGGAAATGTGGCGATGAATAAAGTTATGGGTCCTACCATTGTTCGCAAGGATGATGAATTTCCTATTTTTTATGTAACCAATTAATTTGAGAGTCTGGGGAGCATAGAAGCCAATGAGGGCATTAAGTGAAATCACAGGGTCAACGTCTGGTGGGTCAGAGGGTGGGGTGAGGTCAGATGGCGGTGGTAGTTCCTCCACATGTGGAACAACAACATCTTCTTCAGAAAGATCCTGAGTCACAACCATAAAAATATTTTGTTCCTTACACTCGTGCTTAGGAAAATATTTTTCATCACAATTATAACAAAGACCCTTGAGTTGACGTTCAACCATTTTATCCCTAGTTAATTTATGGATCTTGAGGGGAGTGGAAGGAGGGGGGAAATTTGTGGTTTTAGGGTGAGCATGAAAGAAGGGTTTGCGAGTCTGGGAGGATACAATATGTTGGAATTCCTTGGCTCATTGAGTAGGTTCTAACCAATTCTGGGGGCATGCTATGAGAACATGGCCACAAATTTCATCTTTAAGGCCACTAATAAAGCACTCCCTAAATAAAGCATTTGACATGCCCTCCATTCTGAAATCCAAGTGCTCAAATGAGGCAAAAAAGTCTTCCACTGTCCCAGACTGCTTTAACTTAGTCAAATGTCCTAAATGGTGGGTGTTAGAGTCAAAGCGGTCATAAAGTTCGGCCACAAATTATGTCCAAGCAAGATACCCTTGGTGTGCCTTTTTTATCCATTGCCACCATTTCATTTGTTCCAAATCCAGATGTAGGACACAATAATGAAGCCTGTCTAAATCATCAGTAATTCAATGCAAAGAGAAATAATGTTCCATTTGGGTGACCCAGCCTGTAGGATGTGATCCATCAAATTTGTTCACCTCAATTCTGGGAGGGCGGAGGTCTTGAGAAAAGTGGGTAGCATGAGAGCCTTGGTAATGGGAAGATTCATGGTCATCCTGATAAGATGGTTGTTCAGAAGAGGAAGGGTTCTGGGAACGGCCCAGGAAATGTTCTTTGAGGTCTTTGATGTGGGAACATTGTTCTTTGAGGATATCAATATTTGAATTGGTTGAGCTAATGTTGGCACTGATAGTCTTCATGTATTCCTTGTTTTGGTGGTTGTCAACAATCAAGGCATTGAGTTATTGGGCTTGTGTGGTAGTCATTTGGACAAATGAGCAGGAAAGTGGTGTAGGGGAAACAAAAGGGGTATGGAGGGGTGGGTGGTACCACAAAGAAAAAGGGTGTCAAATGATAGGTACCACGATGATCAGGGTGAAAAGGGGGATCCAAAGGGATAGGAGCCAAATAAGGGTGTCAGAGATGGGTCGGGTCCAAAAAAACAAATTGTGTTACAAATGATAGGTATCAATGGAATCAGGGCGAAGAGAGGAACCCAATATGATAGGTCCCAAATAAGTCTATCGTCGGGACCACTATACTCGTTTTTTTACTCCTTCAGAGTTATAGTCCGGCTTGAATAATACTGCAATGATGAAATGCCCAAATGCTTAACAGGAAGAAATGTGTAGTAATTTCGCAACCAGAATGCAGAAGCCAGAGTTACGTAACAATAGGTATTGTATGTTCTATTTTTTGTTTCCGTCCCTAGGGGTAGGATATTCAGGGTTTCTACAGACAAGGGTTTTCCTTGTGTTATATTTCTTTGATACATGTGTGGGGTCCAACAATAGTACTCGGCCCAATATCTTAGGGCACTAACTAAGGAGGCTAGAACATGCCCTTAGCCGTACTACCTGACTACCTAGGTACTAGAGAGTATCTTCTCGAGTGTTGTTCTCGGTGGCACTATAGCAGTCAGGAGACCATTCGATTTATCTATGGAGGGATTTAGGAGATCTAGGCTAATTTGTATACAGGTGTTGTCGGATGCGCTACCACTCAAAGGGGTACCAATAGGGGTTACAAGGGTGGCCAACAGATGTGCGTTTAAGTACCACTTGTATTTCCTACATGTATGACTCCCCGACTGTGGATTTATGCATGTACTGACAGATATTTGTAGCTTTAAGACATCGGAATACATCTCCACCCAAAAAAAAAAAATTAACCCACAATTTTCTGCCGAGGAAGGTGCTCTGTACCTCTTGTAGTATTCCAGATATAAAATAGTATGCAGAACATAAATATTTTAGCTAGAAATGCCAAAGAAACAATGATATAATTAGAACAATACTAGAATAACACCAGAAAGAACACTTTGATTATTGATAGCAATGTTCACTTGCCTCTTCGAGGGGGAAACCTCTAGCAGAGAAAATCTCTATTACAATCATATCCAAGACAAGATTTATCATGCCCTCTACTTCTATTTATACTAAATCTATCTATCCAAAAGTACAATCTAGAGGAAGATCATTCTAGAAGTGGAAGCTTCTATTAGGTCTTCTTACATTTGACTTATTCTTCCTTATTGCTAGGCCTTATTAATATTGGCATTTATTACATGGAATTATATTATTCTACCTATGTGAGGGGTTAGGGAGGTTAGATCCCTAACATGTAGTTAGTATCAATAGTCGACAAGTCACTATCAACAAGAATTTGTGATTTGGAACGTATGGAGACATCCAAAAACACTTCCATATGGATCTCATTAGAAGAAAACATTACCTTTCATAGCCATGTTTTTAATATAAAATTTTACTAAATCCCCTGCAAAGGATTCTCTACAAAGGCATTTTAGACTTGTCTTGAAAACTATGATTTACCCCCCCCCGGATGGGGTGCCACATTGATAACATGTAGCTCGTTGTATTTAATAACCCTGTTGCCACCCTCGACTTCATATCTCAAATGAATGATAGAATTCAAAGCGCTTATGGGTAGGTTCAAAAATTCCCTCACGCAGGTTTAATGGAGCTCTCAGTGCGCCATGGTGGCTGGACAACGATGGGTATAGGAGGCACATGCAAGGTCACTTCAACTCCCTTGGTGCCTCTCCATTTTCTATGGGTATGTTATGGTTCCTCTCACTCAGCTTAGCTATCACATTTTGGATTTTCTCCTGTCATTATCCTCGCTCTGTGCTTTCTCAAGTCGATTCCAGTCTGGTTTTCCCTCACCACCATGCCATGAGATAATAGTAAGCCTATGAGGAGGCCTTTATGGTATAACTATGCAGCTAGGAAACATCGCATTTGCAGGCTTTCCCAGGATTCTTCGACCTCTCTGTTTGTTGTAATAGGAAGAAAATTTTTCCTCCAATGGCCTATGTAGAGGAGGAAATTCCAGAAGATCCAATTATGGTTCTATCGGATTCCCTTCTCTACACAGTCCCGGACTCCCAAGACCCGCCTAGCACTAGTCACTCTACCTCTACTACAACTTGTGCCATGGAAGGGGTGACTTTTATAATTCAGGAAGAGATTATGATGGACGACTACCCAATAGAGCCTCCATCGCCCTCCTCATCTCTAGTCTGAGACTCGCAATCCACTTGCCTCCTTGCGCTAGAACATCTGGAGATCATCTTCGAGATGCAAAGGGATATGATGGAACAACTTCACATGCATACTTTACTCAACAATAGACTCAACACTATGTTTGAAGCGCTCTCGAGCTCATAAAGTTAGCAACGATGCCTGATCTGTGCACAACTATACGTCTTCACTCCTCAAGGCGATACTCAGGGAAACACATGTTTTACTGGTTCTTTTGATGTTTAATCCTTTCAGCTCTTTACACGTATTTTGCAAAAAAAATAATTAATTTTCCATACTCCTGTTCAGATTTCTTGCTGCATGTTCAGATAGTTCCGTCACCATACTACCTTGCCACCTATTCTGGTTTCCAAATGTTTTGTAGAACAAATGAAAGATTTTTCTTTCTGTCATGATACACCTACAACAGAAGGGTGCCATCCATTTTGGTTTCCACTTTTCTGGCGAAACAGGTGGCAACCCTCTAGACATGACTTTGTTATGTATGATTACAACAGTTTTTTGAGGAATTAAATCTTTTTTACTTACAAAAGAAAGAAAACTACTATTTACCCATAGTAATGTTAAATGGTAATTAGTTAACCCATAGTAATGTTAAATGGTAATTTGAAAATGGTCAACTTTAATTGTTCCAAACATGTGTTGTAGTCATATCAAAGTCAAAGTTATGCAAAAGAAAAGTGATCCTGACTATGATCATCAAGACTTCAAGATGGTCCAATAACATAAACATTTGTGATCTGTTGTGACGTATCTTAATAAAAAACATATAAATTTACATAGCTTTTCTATATTTCCAATTTCAAACTTGTGCGACGAGGACTAAGATGTTATGCAACACTTGCTAATAAAAATACTAATACCTTAGTATTAATACTAAGGTTGGGAGGCATGGGGAATAGGAGAATGGAGTCTGGCATAATGCTCCATCCAAAAAAATCGCCCCTAGAAACGCGCCCCCAAGCCCCACCCCACCCCACCAAATGTGTTTTTTTCTTATTTTTTTTAATATTTGTTTTTTTTTTTCTTATTCATTTTTTAAAATTGCAATCTAAATCGTTTTTTGTTTCAATTTTTTTTAATTGCATTCTAGATTTAAAGTGGGTGAATGGCTATTTTTTTTTTTT
>JASDQU010292290.1:0-10435 GCA_032191745.1 Picea mariana
TCCCATCAATCAAAACTCGAAATTACCACAAATGTGTTTTCATCATGCCAAGACTTGGACAGTATTTAAATGTTAGATATTAACTTGCAAAAAACACTGCAATCCAATCCAACCTTTTCGATTCATACTAGGGTATATAAGTTTCCTTCTTGCACAAGCACAAGCACATCTCAAATAATATCATTCCACTGTGGAGGAAAACTAGCGCGTGCTAGCTTTGTTTCTTACACAAGAACAAGTGCATTTCGAACAACATCATTCCACTATATAGGAAAGATAGTGCATGGTAGTTTTCCTTCTTGCACAAGCACATGGGCATTTCGAACAACATCATTCCACTATGGAGGAAAAATAGCGCATGGTAGCTTTCCCTTTTGCACAAGCACAAGCGCATTTCAAACATCATTCCATTAGAAAGGAAGGATAGCTTGTGGTAGTTTTCCTTCTTGCGCAAGCACATGCGCATTTCGAATAACATCATTCCATTGTAGAGGAAAGCTATCACATGCTGGTTTTTCTTCTTACACAAGCAAAAACACATTTCGAACAACATCATTCCACTGTAGGGAAAACCTATCCCATACTAGTTTTCCTTCTTGCACAAGCAAAAACGCATTTCAAACAACATCATTCTATTGTGGGGGAAAACTGGTGCACAAGCACAAGCGCATTTCAAACAATGTCATTCTACTATGGGGGGGAACTAGCATGTGCTAGCTTTCCTTCTTGCACAAGTACAAGCGCATTTCTAACAACATCATTCCACTGTGGTGGAAAGCTAATGCATGCTAGTTTTCTTTCTTGCAAAATAACAAACACTTTTTCAACAACATCATTCCATTATGAGGGAAAGTTAGTTTTCCCTCTTACACAAGCACAAGTGCAAGTGCATCTCGAACAACATCATTCCACCATGGGGGGAAAGCTAGTATGTGTTATCTTTCCCTCTTGAAAAAGAACAAATGCATCTCAAACAACATCCCACCATGCACAAGCGCAAATGCATCTCAAACAACATCATTCAACTGTGAGGGAAAGCTAGTGCACGCTAGCTTTATCTCTTGCACAAACACAAGCACATCTTGAACAAGATCATTCCTCCATGGGGTAAAACTAGTGCATGCTAGCATTCCATATTACAGAAGCACAAGCGCATATTGACCAACATCATTCCACCGTGGGGAAAATCTAGTGCATGCTAGCTTTCCCTCTTGCACAAATGCAAGTACATCCTAAACAACATCATTCTAGCATGGAGGAAAGCTTGCACATGCTAACTATCMTTCCCTCTTGCATAAKCACAARTGCATCTMAAAAAAAAWYRTTCCACTATYGAGAAAAGATAGYGCATGCTATMTTTCCCTCTTGCAMAAGAACAAGTGCATCTCAAACAACATCATCCCACTGTGGGGGAAAGCTAGCATGCTAGCTTTCCCTCTTGCACAAGAACAAGCACATCTCGAGCAACATGATTCCACTATGGGGGAAAGCTAACACATGCTAGATTTTCCTCTTGCACAAGCACAAGTGCATCTCAAACAACATCATTCCACCGTGGGAGAAAGCTAGTGTGTGTTGGCTTTCCCTCTTACACAAGCACAAGCGCATCTTGAACAACATCACTTTCCCTCTTGCACAAACACACATGCATCTCGAACAACATCATCCCACCATGACAGAAAGCTAGCGCATGCTAGCATTCCCTCTTGCACAAGTAGGAGCACATCTTGAACATCATCCCATAGTGGGGGTAAACTAGTGCGTGCTAGTTTTCCCTCTTAACAACAACATCTCATCATGGGGGAAAGCTAGCGCATTCTAGCTTACCCTCTTTCACAAGCAGGGGTGCATCTCGAACAACATCATCCCACCAAGAGGGAAAGCTAATGCACTCTAGCTTTCCATCTTGCACAAGCAGGAGCACATTACAAACAACATCATCCCACCCATGGGGAAACCTAGCATGTGCTAGCTTTCCCTCTTGTACAAGAAAGACCACATCTTGAACAATATCATCCAACCATAGGGGAAAGCTATCACGCGTTAATCTTCACTCTTGCACAAGCATGAGCACATCTCGAACAACATCATCCAACCATGGGCGAAATCTAGCACATGCTAGCTTTCCCTCTTGCACAAGCACGAGCTCATCTCAGACAACATCAACCCATCGTGGGGTAAAGCTAGCGTGTGCTAGTTTTTCCTCTTACACAAGCACAAGCTTATCTCGGATACCATCATCCCACCGTGGGGGAAAGCTAGAACATGCTAGCTTTTCCTCTTACACAAACATGAGCTCATCTTGAACAACATCATCCCACCATGGGGGAAAGCTACCTCTTGCACAAGTATGAGCTCATCACGGAAAACATCATCCCACTATGGGGAAAGCTAGCACGTACTAGCTTTCCCTCTTGCACAAGCACAAACTCATCTCGAACAACATCATCCCACCATCGAGGGAAGCTAACGCGTGCTAACTTTCCCTCTTGCACAAGCACGAGCTCATCTTGTAAAACATAATCCCACTATGGGAGAAAGCTAGTGTGTGCTAGCTTTCCCACTTGCACAAGAACAAGCTCATCTCGGAAATCATCCCACCATAGGGGAAAGCTAGCCCGCGCTAACTTTCTCTCTTGCACAAGAACAATCTCATCTTGGAAAACATCATTCCACCATGGGGGACAACTAGCTCCTGCTAGCTTTACCTCTTGCACAAGCATAAGATCATCTCCGAGAACATCACCCCACCATGGGGGAAGCTAGTGTATGCTAGTTTTCACTCTAGCATAAACACGATCTCATCTCGGACAACATCATCCCACTGTGGGTGAAATCTAGTGCGTGCTATTTTTCCCTCTTGCACAAGCATGAGCTCATCTCAAACAACATCATCCCATCGTGGTGCAAAGCTAGTGCGTGCTAGCTTCCCTCTTACGCAAGCATGAGCTACTCTCGAACAACATCATCCCATCGTGGAGAAAATCTAGCGCGTGCTATCTTTCCCTCTTGCACAAGAATGAGCTCATCTCGGAAAACATCATCCCAACCTGGGGGAAAGCTAGATCATGCTAGCTATCCCTCTTGCACAAGCACGAGCTCATTTTCGACAACATCATCCCGCCATAGAGGAAATCTAGCTTGTGCTAGATTTCCCTCTTGCACAACCACGAGCTCATCTCGGACAACATCATCCCACCATTGGGGAATGATAGTGTGTGCTAGCTTTCCCTCTTTCATAAGCATGAGCTCATTTGAGATAACATCATCCCAATGTGTGGGAAAGCTAGTGTGTGCTAGTTTTCTATCTTGCATGAGCACGAGCTCATCTAGGAAAACATCATCCCATCATGGGGGAAAGCAAGCTCGTGCTAGATTTTCCTCTTGCGCAAATTGTGGGGAAAGAAAGCTCATGCTATCTTTTCCTCTTGCGCAAGCACGAGCTCATCTCGAACAACATCATCTCACCATGGGGGAAAGCTAGCACTTGCTAGATTTCCCTCTTGCACAAGCATGAGCTCATCTCGGACAACATCATCCCATCGCGGGGGAAATCTAGCACACACTAGTTTTCCCTCTTGCATAAGCACGAGCTCATCTCAGACATCATCATCCCACCATGGGGGGAAATCTACCGTGTGCTAGCGTTTCCTCTTACACAAGCACGAGATCATCTTGGACAACATCATCGTGGAAAGCTACCTCTTGCACATGCACGAGCTCATCACGTACAACATCATCCCACCGTGGGAGAAAGCTAGCTCATGCTAGCTTTCCCTCTTGCACAAGCACAAGATCATCACGAACAACATCATCCCACTGTGGGGGAAAGCTAGAGTGTGCTAGCTTTCCCTGTTGCACAAGCACGAGCATATGTCGGACAACATCATCCCATCATGGGGGAAAGCTAGCGTGTGCTAGTTTTTCCTCTTGCACAAGCACAAGCTTATCTCGGATATCATCATCCCACCGTGGGGGAAAGCTAGCACATGCTCTCTTTTCCTCTTACACAAACATGCGCTCATCTCGAACAACATCATCCCACCATGGGGAAAGCTACCTCTTGCACAAGTACGAGCTCATCACGAACAACATCATCCCACTATGGGGGAAAGCTAGCACGTACTAGCTTTCCCTCTTGCACAAGCACAAGCTCATCTCGGACAACATCATCCCACCATCGAGGGAAGCTAGCGYGTGCTAACTTTCCCTCTTGCACAAGCACGAGCTCATCTTGTAAAACATAATCCCACTATGGGAGAAAGCTAGTGTGTGCTAKCTTTCCCWCTTGCACAAGAACAAGCTCATCTCGGAAATCATCCCACCRTAGGGGAAAGCTAGCCCRYGCTARCTTTCTCTCTTGCACAAGAACAATCTCATCTTSGAAAACATCATTCCACCATGGGGGACAACTAGCTCCTGCTAGCTTTACCTCTTGCACAAGCATAAGATCATCTCCGAGAACATCACTCCACCATGGGGGAAGCTAGTGTATGCTATCTTTCACTCTAGCATAAACACGATCTCATCTCGGACAACATCATCCCACTGTGGGCGAAATCTAGCGCGTGCTATTTTTCCTTCTTGCACAAGCATGAGCTCATCTCAAACAACATCATCCCATCGTGGTGCAAAGCTAGTGCGTGCCAGCTTTCCCTCTTACACAAGCATGAGCTTCTCTCGAACAACATCATCCCACAGTGGGGAAAAGCTAGCATGTGATAGATTTCCCTCTTGCACAAGAATGAGCTCATCTCAAAAAACATCATCCCACCCTGGGGGAAAGCTAGCTCATGCTAGCTATCCCTCTTGCACAAGCATGAGCTCATTTTCGACAACATCATCAAACCATAGGGGAAAGCTAGCTCGTGCTAGATTTCCCTCTTGCACAACCACGAGCTCATCTCAGACAACATCATCCCACCATTGGGGAAAGCTAGTGTGTGCTAGCTTTCCCTCTTTCATAAGCATGAGCTCATCTGAGATGACATCATCCCAATGTGCGGGAAAGCTAGTGTGTGCTAGTTTTCTATCTTGCATGAGCACGAGCTCATCTAGGACAACATCATCCCATCGTGGGGGAAAGTAAGCTTGTGCTAGATTTTCCTATTGCGCAAATTGTGGGGGAAAGAAAGCTCGTGCTAGCTTTTCCTCTTACACAAGCACGAGCTCATCTCGAACAACATCATCTCGCCATGGGGGAAAGGTATCACTTGCTAGATTTCCCTCTTGCACAAGCATGATCTCATCTCGGACAACATCATTCCATCATGGGGGAAATCCAGTACGCACTATTTTTCCCTCTTGCATAAGCACGAGCTCATCTCAGACATCATCATCCCACCATGGGGGGAAAGCTACCGTGCACTAGCGTTTCCTCTTACACAAGCACGAGCTCATCTCAAACAACATCATCAGGGAAAGCTACCTCTTGCACACACATGATCTCATCACGGACAACATCATCCCATTGTGGGAGAAATCTAGCTCATGCTAGCTTTCCCTCTTCCACAAGCACAAGATCATCACGAACAACATCATCCCACCGTGGGGGAAAGCTAGAGTGTGCTAGCTTTCCCTGTTTCACAAGCATGAGCATATGTCGGACAACATCATCCCATCGTGGGGGAAAGCTAGCGCATCCTAGCTTTCCTTCTTGCACAAGCACAAACTCATCTCGGACAACATCAACCCATCATGGGGGAAAGCTAGAATGTGTTATCTTTCCTTCTTGCACAACCATGAGCTTATCTCAGACATCATCATCCCACCATGGGGGAAAGCTAGAGTTTGTTAGCTTTTCCTCTTACACAAGCATGAGCTCATCTCGAACAACATCATCCCATCGTGGGGGAAAGCTATCTCTTGCATAAGCACAAGCTCATCGTGAACAACATCATCCCACCATGGGGGAAAGCTAGCACATGCTAGCTTTCCCTCTTGCACAAGCACAAACTCATCTTAGACAACATCATCCCACCATCGAGGGAAGTTAGCACGTGCTAGTTTTCCCTCTTGCATAAGCATGAGCTCATCTCATACAACATCATCCCACCATGGGAGAAAGCTAGTGTGTGCTAGCTTTCCCTCTTGCACAAGCACGAGCTCATCTCGGACATCATCTCACTATAGGGGAAAGCTAGTTCATTTCCCACTTGCACAAGCACAAGCTCATCTCAGAAAACATCATCCCACTGTGGGGGAAATCTAGCTTTTGCTAACTTTCCCTCTTATACAAGCATAAGCTCATCTCCGACGACATCATCCCACCGTGGGGGAAAGCTAGTGCGTGTTAGCTTTCCCTCTTACAAAAACACGATCTCTTCTCGAACAATATCATCCCACCATGGGTGAAATCTAGCACGTGTTAGCTTTCCCTCTTGCACAAGCACGAGCTCATCTCAAACGAAATCATCCCACCGTGGGGCAAAGCTAGCTCGTGCTATCTTTTTGTCTTGATCAAGCACGAGCTCATCATGGATAACATCATCCCACCGTGGGGGAAAGATAGTGTGTGCTAGCTTTCCGTCTTGCACAAGCACAAGCTCATCACAAACAACATCATCCCACCGTGGGAGAAAGATAGCTCATGTTATCTTTCCCTCTTGCACAAGCACGAGCTCATATCTGGCAACATAATCCCACCATGGGGGGAAGTTAGCGCGTGTTAGCTTTCCCTCTTGCACAAGCACGAGCTCATCTCGGACAACATCATCCCACCATGGGGAAAGCTAGTGAGTGTTAGCTTTGCCTCTTACACAAGAACGAGCTCATCTCAGACAACATCATCCCACCATGAGGGAAAGATAGCTCATGCTATCTTTCCCTCTTGCACAAGAACGAGCTCATCTTGGATAACATCATCCCACTATGGGCAGGCTAGCTTTCCCACTTGCACAAGCACGAACGAATATCGAACAACATCATCCCACCGTGGGGGAAAGCTAGCATGTGCTAGCTTTCCCTCACGGAGGGATGATGTTGTCTGAGATGTGCTCATGCTTCTATGCTAGATTTCCCTCTTGCACAAGCACAAGTTCATCTCAAACAACATCATCGCACTGTGGCGGAAAACTGCTAGCTTTCCCTCTTGCAGAAGCATGACCTTGTCTCAAACAACATCATCCCACCTTGGGGAAAAGCTAGCTCATGCCATCTTTCTCTCTTGCACAAGCACAACCTCATCTCGGACAACATCCCACCATGGGGAAAAGCTAGCGCATGCTAGCTTTCCCTCTTGAACAAGCACAACCTCATCTCGGACAACATCATCCCACCATGGGGAAAGCTAGCTCATGCTAGCTTTCCCTCTTTCACAAGCATGAGTTCATCTCAAACAACATCATCCCACAGTGGATGAAATCTAGCTCGTACTAGCTTTCCCTCTTACACAAGCATGAGATCATCTTGAAAAACATCATCCCATCATGGGGGAAATCTAGCGTGTGCTAGCTTTGCCTCTTGCACAAGCACGAGCTCATCTCGAACAACATCATCCCATCGTTTGGAAAAGCTAGCACATGCTAGCTTTCCCTCTTACACAAGCACAAGCTCATCTAAGACAACATCATTCCACTGTGGGAGAAAGCTAGTGTGTGCAAGCTTTCCATCTTGCACAAGCGCAAGCTCATCTTAGACATTATCTCACCATGGGGCAAAGCTAGAGCGTGTTAGCTTTCCCTCTTGCACAAACACGAGCTCATCTCAAACATCATTGCACCATGGGGAAAAAATAGAGAGTGTTATCATTCCCTCTTGCACAAGCACGATCTCATCTTGAACAACATCCCACTGTGGGGGAATGCTTGCCCATGCTAGTTCTCCCTCTTACACAAGCACGATCTCATCTCGGAAAACATCATCCAACCATGGGGGAAAGCTAGTGTGTGCTAAGTTTCCTTCTTGAACAAGAATGAGCTCATTTCGGACAATATCATCCCATCGTGGCGGAAATCTACCTCGTCCTAGTTTTCCCTCTTACACAAGCACGAGCTAATCTCAGACAACATCATCCCACTATGGGGAAGAGCTAGCACATGCTAGCTTTACCTTTTTCATAAGCATGAGCTCATCTTGGACAACATCATCCCACCGTGGGGGAAACCTAGCATTTCCTTCTCGCACAAGCACGAGTTCATCCTGAACAACATCATCCCATTGTGGGGGAAAGCTAGCTCGTGCTACCTTTCCCTCTTGCACAAGGAGCAACTCATTTCAGACAACATCATCCCACTGTGGGGGAAAGCTATCACGTTCTACCTTTCCCTCTTGCACAAGCACGAGATCATCTTGGACAACATCATCCCATCGTGGGGGAAATATAGTGCATGCTAGCTTTCCCTCTTGCACAAGCATGAGCTCATATCGAACAAGATCATCCCATCGTGGGGGAAAGGTAGTGCGTGTTGGCTTTCCCTCTTGCACAAGCATGAGATCATCTCGGATAACATCATCCCACTGTGGGCGAAAGCTAGCACATGCTAGCTTTCCCTCTTGCATCCCTCTTACACAAGCACAAGCTCATCTAAGACAACATCATCCAACTGTGGGAGAAAGCTAGTGTGTGCAAGCTTTCCATATTGCACAAGCGCAAGCTCATCTTAGACATTATCTCACCATGGGGCAAAGCTAGAGCGTGTTAGCGTTCCCTCTTGCACAAACACGAGCTCATCTCAAACATCGTTGCACCATGGGGAAAAAATAGAGAGTGTTATCTTTGCCTCTTGCACAAGCATGATCTCATCTCGAACAACATCCCACTGTGAGGGAATGCTTGCACGTGCTAGTTCTCCCTCTTACACAAGCACGATCTCATCTCGGAAAACATCATCCAACCATGGGGGAAAGCTAGTGCGTGCTAAGTTTCCTTCTTGAACAAGAACGAGCTCATTTCGRACAATATCATCCCACCRTGGCGGAAAGCTACCTCGTCCTAGTTTTCCCTCTTGCACAAGCACGAGCTCATCTCAGACAACATCATCCCACCRTGGGGAAGAGCTAKCACATGCTAGCTTTACCTTTTGCAYAAGCAYGAGCTCATCTTGGAMAACATCRTCCCASYRTGGGGGAAACCTAGCATTTCCTTCTCGCACAAGCACGAGTTCATCCTGAACAACATCATCCCATTGTGGGGGAAAGCTAGCTCGTGCTACCTTTCCCTCTTGCACAAGGAGCAACTCATTTCAGACAACATCATCCCACTGTGGGGGAAAGCTATCACGTTCTACCTTTCCCTCTTGCACAAGCACGAGATCATCTTGGACAACATCATCCCATCGTGGGGGAAATATAGTGCATGCTAGCTTTCCCTCTTGCACAAGCATGAGCTCATATCGAACAAGATCATCCCATCGTGGGGGAAAGGTAGTGCATGTTGGCTTTCCCTCTTGCACAAGCATGAGATCATCTCGGATAACATCATCCCACCATGGGCGAAAGCTAGCACGTGCTAGCTTTCCCTCAAGCACGAGCTCATCTCAAACATCATCCCACCATATGGGAAATATAGCGCATCCTAGCTTTCCCTTTTGCACAAGCACAAGCTCATCACAGACAACCACATCCCATTGTGGGGGAAGGCTAACGTGCTAGCTTTCCCTCTTGCACAAGCACGAGCAAGTCTTGGACTACATCATCCTACAATGGGGGAAAGCTAGCACATGCCTCTCGCAAAAGCACGAGCTCATTTGGGACAACATCATCCCATCGTGGGGGTAAGAAAAAGTGTGTTAGTTTTTCCTCTTGCACAAGCATGAGCTCATCTTGAACAACATCATTGCATTGTCAGGGAAAGTTCACGCGTGCTAGATTTCTCTCTTGCACAAGCACGAGCTCATCTTGGACAACAACATCCCACCATGGGGGAAAGCTATCTTTCCCTCTTGCACAAGTATGACCTCATCTCGGATAACATCATCCCATCATGGGGGAAAGGTAGCACGTGCTAGCTTTTCGTCTTGTACAAGCTCGAGCTCATCTTGGAAAACATAATCTCACCCTAGGAAAAATCTAGTGCATGCTCTCTTTCCATCTTGTACAAGCATAAGTTCATCTAGGACAACATCATCCCACCATGGGGGAAAGCTAACACTTGCTAGCTTTCCCTCTTGCACAAGCACGAGTTCATCTCGGACAACATCATCCCATCATGGGGGAAATCTATCTTGTGCTAGCTTTCCCTCTTCCATAAGCACGAGGTCATCTCGGACAACATCATCCCACCCTGGGAATGCTACCTTTCCCTCTTGCACAAGCACGAGCTCATCTCGGACAACATCATCCCAATGTGGGTGAAAGCTATCATGTCCTAGCTTTCCCTCTTACACAAGCACGAGCTCATCTCAGACAACATCATCTGTCAATGGGGGAAAGGTAGTGCATGCTAGTTTTTCCTCTTGCACAAGCACAAGCTCATCTCAGACAACATCATCCCACC
>JASDQU010292292.1:0-11164 GCA_032191745.1 Picea mariana
TGTTGTTCATTATTGTTTTCAGATCTGCATATGTGTATTTGACTGATATAACTCTCTTCTTTTCCTCATTCTTTCATTAAAATCTCAAATGGTTAAATTATTCATGCAAGTTTAAAACTCAACCATAATCATAAAAGATCCTGCCGGATCAAGTACATATACTCGATATTAACCATAATATTTTGACCACAGATCCAACCCCTTCTGGCCCAGTGTTTCAACCTGTTGATTTGATACCAATCTGTAACATACCCAACCATCCCCGGGCCGGGATGCGCTACTTCAAGCCTTCTCATGGAATTCCTTCTCTTACTGATACCTTTCTAATTAATACAGATGCATAAAACAAAGGAACCATATGGCATGAAAATTCATAACCATAAAGCATGCCTATTCTAAATATTAAATGCAACGATTAATAAATACACAGTGGAATAAATCATACACAGGTAATTAACCATAATAGAGACCACTTGTCTTTTCTGAAAACAAGACACCGACTAGCTGCAGACCAAGGACGTTCCACCCAATCATAAGCACTGTTGTTCCAAATATTAGCAGCAGTGTCAACCCCGAGCTAGGGCTATGAGTCCACAAGGAAGGATTCTAGGGTGTCACTCGGCTTCCCAAGCTAGTCATCCCTTAGTATCTCATAGGCATTTCAACACTCACAACAATCCAAAGTACACCAACTCTCTTCTACCCAGTTCGCACAACCCAAGAGAATGGACCCCCTTTTATGCCATGCAGTCCCTCAGACTGTCCATCTCTTCTAGGGATCTAGTACTTCTGGTCAAGAATCTCTCAGCTGGGACTCTCAAGACTTGCAACTATGATTTAACTAAAAAATAGGTCGAGGCATCACAAACATGTAGGTTCCAAATCCTGGTTGGAAATACACTAGCAGCCTATACAACCAATGACTATGGATTTTATCAGCAATTTGGTTTCCTTCCCCAACCAACTCTCGCATCAGATGGGACGAGTAGGTAAAATAATGAATAGAGTGAGAGCATGATGAAAGGTGTGAACAACGATGAATTGATTAAATGAGTGAATGAGTAAAGAAGAAGCGATCAACAGTAGAACAAGAAGAGAACCCCCACCCCAGACCAAGGATGGGTTTTTTGTAAATCTTGGGAATCAAGAACCTCATGGCCTTCCCTCAAGAAGATCACATAAATGATATTCTCCATTAAAAAAATGCATAATTAAAGTTATAAAATAAATACTTAGCCCCTCAATCCCCCTCTCTTGTGGAATCTTGGCCCCCTATAACTCTTGTTCTTGTCCATCTAAAAACCAATGATGTATTTATTATTAATAATGATCAGAACATTACATTTCTTAGGCACACTGGCCTCTTTTAATTGTTTGGGCACTTTGGCCTCTCATCAATTAACAAAATACATTATTTAATATGGGGCTCAAAACCCGAGGTGTTACAGTCCTTACCGAACCTTCAGGATCTGTGTAGGGATGATCAATCCCATAGGATATAAAATCCTAACAAAGCTACCCGATGTTGGTCAGGATACCATAGTATCATCGTCATCACTCCCCCTTTAGAGGGAGGTCCTTTCGAACTATACCAATCTTTTCTCAAAAGTATTCAAACTTTACATGAGACAGAGGCTTGGTCAACACATCTGCAACCTGCTCATCTATGCCAACATATTGGAGCTTTACAAATCCTCTCTGCACCATATCACGAATGTGGTGATACCAAATTTCTATGTGCTTCGACTTATCATGGAACACTGGGTTCTATGTCATCTTTATGCAACTCTAGTTATCACATAGAATCATGGTGGCTTCCATCTCCATATCGAATAGACATGTCAACAACTTCTGAAGCCATATGGCTTCACAATTGGTGGAACATGCAACAATGTATTCCTCTTCTTCCGTGCTGAGAGAAATACTGGATTGCTTCCTTCTCTTCCATGAAGTCATGGCTAACTCCAGACTGAAACAACATCATGAAGTGCTCTTTCTATCAGAAACACTTCCAGCCTAATCTGAATCAGTATAACCAACCATTCTAAAGTCATGATTTCCAGAATAACAGAGACCAAAGTCCATCGTAACCTTAAGGTATCTCATCACATGCTTTGTAGCTACAAGGTGAACACATATGGGCTCTACCAGATACTGACTCAAGGTGTTCACAGCAAAGCATATATCAGGCTTGGTATTCCTCGGATACATCAACGAACCGATAATTTGTCTGTACAGAGTATCATCAACCAATTCTGACGAAGTAACAACCAAGAGCTTCAACTTTGTTTCCATGGGTGTGTTCATGGCTTTGCATTCCAACATGTCAAACCTCTTCAGTATTTCAATTGCATACCTCCCTTGGTTAAGGAAGATCTTCTCCGGGCTCTGCCAAACTTCAATACCTAAGAAATAATGCATTAGGCCTAGGTATTTCATCTCAAATTATACAACGAGCTTCTTCTTACAATCCGTGATGAGATTTTATTTTCCTGTTAAGAATAATTTATCTGCATACAACAATAATATAACTAGTTCATCATTCATAACCTTGAAGTAAAGGTTAGAATTATCTTTACTCTTGGTAAAGCCCAAGCTCGTCGGGAAACTATCAATTCTTCCATACCAAGCTCTAGGAGCTTGCTTCAACCCGTACAGATCCTTCTTCAACCTACATACATGAGTCTTTCTATCTTCAACTTCAAACCCTTGTGGTTGTTCTATATACACTTCTTCTTCAATAACATCATTTAAGAAGGTTGTTTTTAGATCCATCTGGTGCAACTTCCACTTCATCTTGGCTGAAAGAGCTATGATGGTTCTGATAGAAGTGTATCTGGCTACAGGAGCAAATGTCTCTTCATAATCAATGCCATCCTTTTGAGAAAATATGTGAGCTACAAACCTTGCTTTATGTTTTTCAATATTGTCGTCTGCATCATGTTTTATCTTGTATATCCATTTGGAAGATACCACATATTTTTTCTTCAGACTGGGAACTATTTCCCATACAACATTCTTTATAATGGATTGGTATTATTTTGTCATGGCATCCACCCATTCTTTCTTCGGAATGTCTTCTTCAAATAAAGTAGGTTCATTTTCTATGAGATCACACATTGAGGCCATATAACTAGAGAATGGATTATGTTTCTTGCTTTGTCTCATGGTTCCTTCTAGGACACCATACGTCTCTCCATATTGAATAAGTTCTCTTGCCCAAGTTGTCTTTCTCTTGTGAGAGATCATCATCTGGGGAGGTTCTTGAGATTCTATCATATCATGATCTTCAAGAATCTCATCATCAGGGGTTACTGTAACTTCTCTTACAGGTTCTGCAACTCCAGGAGCTAAAGGTTCTTCTTCACATACTTCTTCAACCTAGCATCTCCTTGATTTCTTGATTGTTGCATACTCATCAAAGGTTACATCTCTGTTGATCTCAATATGATGGTAAAATGGTATGTAAATTTTGAAGGCCTTAGAGACCTCACAATATCCAACAAATATTCCCTTCTTTCCTGAAGGATCCAGCTTAGTTCTCCTTTCTTTCAAAATGTGTACAAACAATGGATAACCAAATATCTTGAGATGGCTTACTTCTTGCTTCTTTCTAGAGAACATTTCTTTGGGGGTTTTGAATCCAAATGCACTATGGGACAATCTGTTTTAGACATAAACTGTTGTTCTTGTTGCTTCAGCCCATAAGTGCATTGGAATATCTTGATCGTAGATCATAGTCTTTACTGCTTCCATTATTGTTCTATTCTTTCTTTCTGCTACACCATTTTTCTGAGGATTATAGGGAGTGGTGAGCTCCCTCTTAATCCCGACATCTCTCCAAAATATTACAAATTATTTTGAGGTTTATTCTCCTCCATTATCTGACCTGAGTATCATGATTTTTCTTTGGAGAGATTCTCTATCAAGGCTTTGAATTCCTTGAATTTTCAAAACACTTCATCTTTTGATTTCAAGAAATAAACCCAAGTTTTGCGAGAATAATCATCAATAAATGACACATATTATACATACCCACTAAGAGAGGTTGATGGCATTGGACCACATACATATGATTTGATGAGCTCCAATATTCCTTCTGCTTTACTATCACTCCTTGGGAAAGGATTCTTTATGTTTTTTCCTTGTGCACATCCCTTGCACACACCTTCATGATCAACCTTGAATTCTAGTAGACCTATAACTACCTTTCTTACATATGGTAAGGATTTGTATTTGATGTAAGCTAGTATTCTATGCCAAATTTCACATGGACTCTCAGTGGAGTGAGTCAAGGCTACATCTGAGTGACCTTTTAAATTATACAAACCATCTTCTTTTGTTCCAATAAAAATTGCATCTTCTGTGGTTTTTCCTTTAGGCCACATAAGAACTTCACCATCTATTAATGAAACCCTGAAACTTTTCTTATCTAAAGATCATATAGAATGTAAATTCTTTGTCAAACCTAGTTCATATAGTACATCCTTCATTTTCATCGGGGTCCCTGAATCAAGTTTGTTGGTGGATTCTTCCAGTCCTTTGATAGGGTACTGGTAATCATCTCCAAGTGTAACTTTATGGGGAAAGTTATTTTCTGTAAGTCTAGAGAGAATCTCTCTGACTCGTCATGTGCTTATATGCACCACTATCTATGAGCCAAGTATCCTCTCCAGGTGTCACAGATCCTAAGAGGGAAGAAAATAAAACATAATCTTAAATCTCTTCTTTGGTCATCTTCGTGGGTGGCTTATCATCTTCAACTGCATGGGCATGATGTCTTTTGTTATTTCTCTTCTTGTATTGTTCCCTTATGGTAGGAACATTCTTAGCAATATGTCCCATCTTATCACAATGATAACATTGATAAGAGGAGAAATATTTTTCTCTTCTTTGACCTTCTGAAATTTCTGGAATCTCCTTGGAGGGTGAGATTCTATATGGAAGTGGGTGAATCTCTTTGGGGAGTGATATTCCTTATGGATGTGGGTCTCCTTTTGGAAATGATACCTTTTCTTTCCTCCTTTAGCATGAGAATATAGGGCTTGATATTCATCCCTTAATAGTATGACTTCTCGGTTGGCTACTCTTGCTTCTTCTTGAACACATTCTTCCCAAAGACTGTTAAATTGGAGTTTCTCCTTTCTGGCACAAATAGTTTGGATGAAGGCATCCCAAGGTCTCATGACACCATTAAGAGTTTTCATGATGATTTCATCTTCATCCAAGTTGTATCGAATTGCTTCTAGTTGTTCTTTGAAATGAGTAACCCTAGAGAAATAGTCTCGAATTGTTTCTCCTTTCTGCATCTTTATATTTTTGAGTTGGGTTCTCAAGTTCATCTTCTAGTTGATGTTCTTTCCTTCATACATTCTAGTTAGGGAATTGAACACATATTTTGGAGTATTCTTATAATGCACTTGATGGATCAAGGGATCTTTAATAGAGTCTACAATTATCATTTTGGCCCTAACCATATCCTTCTTGTACTTTGCTTTGGCTGCATCTTCTTCAGGTTCTAGTACATTTTATTTTATGAATTTTGCAAGGTCATTCTCTTCAAGAATGAGTTCAATCTTTTACTTCCAGGAATAACATTTTTCCACACCTTCTAACTTGTCAACAAGCTTGGTGCTTGTAGACATCTTAACCTCGAGCTAGGAAAATAATCAAAAAATGAAAGTGCTCAGAAAGTGAATCTGAAATTACTGGGAGATGTGTTGGGATGAGGCGAGTAGGCTGGAGCTATCTGTTTTAAAAAATTCCAAGTTTACCCTTTGAAACTAGACTTGCGCAAATATGGACTAGTACTTCTGGTACTAGTTATGGTTTCCTGGTTTCCTAGTTTTCTGGCTTTCTAGCACCAGTCAAAACTAGGGTTTGAATTTTCGGAGGCTCTAACCACTGAAAAGGTGTGCTCAAGCTACCAAGTGATGCACTAGTCTAGGGCGCACTTCCCTAGATGGTTTTTAGGCAGAGATTCATTTCCAATAAAAATCCCTAATTTTCTTGTAGGACAACAACAACGTTTTTGGTTACCCAGTGAAAGGTGCTCTATTCAGTTCAGCTCTAATACCATGTTAAATTTAGATCTCTTATTAAGTTATTTTTATTTTACTAGAGCATAAAATCATAAGTAGGATCACTGAAAGAAACACAATCACAAGGTACAAAACATTTTATCCTGGGAAACCCTCATGGGAGAAAAAACCCAACAAAAACTTCCTCAATAATAGATTGCCAAGATAATGCCAAGACTAAAGACCAAAACACTAAAGAATATACATTACTGAGAATGTGCCTCTCTCTCCTTCTTCTTACAACTACATATTCCTTCAAAACTTGCGCACTATATGAGTGACTAAGTGAGTGAATGAATGAGGTGCCATCCTCACTTATTTATACTAGTTGAGGGGGAGCTAGGGTTATGTCTCTTCACCAAGCATGGCCAAATTCTTCCAATAGTGGTTAAAACCACCTTAATAAACCCTAGGGTCCAACTTCTCAAATACCACCATATGAATATGGTTTGACCAATCCATAAAAGGGGATTTGGTCATACATAAGTCCCGACATGATCAATCCACAAAACGGGATTTGATATATAAGATAATAACTCAATTATGATTAGAATATTCTTCGAAGTTATAATATTTCAACAATCCCTAACTTCTCTCTTTCCTCCTCATTTTGTATTCTAGACTTCTATTCTTAGTCTACATCATTACAAATTCATCATACAATTTAGACATTGTTCATGATTCACAAGTAGGAGTTAATCCTCCATACTCCCCCTTAATTAATACTTGTGATATTAATGTGTAATCCTCATCCTCTGTCTCTTCAAATGTCTTTTGAAGTGGTCCCATTTTCATCTTCATCTTATATGACCTTTGTTTACATCTTCTGCCTTCTATGATCTACATATTTTGGTCTTCTTTGTTCTTCATCCTCAATTTTCTTCCATTTTTAATTTGTACCTGCAAAACATAAGCATTGTGTTCATTAAAGTCCATATAAAAAAGTTACCATCCACTGGAATACATGGGTCACCAGTAGTTGTATATGTTGGCTCTCTAGGAAACATTTTATCATACATGGTTCAACAACAATTCCTTACTCACAAATATTTTCACTCCCCCTACATCATCATCGATCATCATCCTAGGATTTCTTTCGGTTACCCATAACCACACTCCGGGTTTTTTTGGATTACCCTCAACCATTAAAATTCTCAAGTGATTTCTTATTACCACAAACAATACATCAAGTGGTTTTTGGTTGATCATGAAACTTCTTCTATCATGACAAATGGTTTCAGCTTACCAAAAGCCTTGCACTACAAAGTGGTTTTTAGAGCACCACAAAATTTTCAACATATAAATTATGGGGGTATACTTGCCTCTTCGTGGCTTACATCAAGATTTGGCCTAGGTACATATAATTTCAAATTTTCATTCAGGATAATCTAGCTCTTGTACAAAAATTGCACCAAGACCATTTTCTTTCCATCATAAAAAACATTGTTTGAGGACCATTAAACTTCTCAAGTATGTCATTCTTCATGGATTCCATGCTTTTGCATCTCAATTGTGAACACACGGTAATCCTTTATTCTTACCTTGCTTTGCTTCTTTCTTCTTGCTTTCATTGTGTCAAACTCTCTTCCTCTTTTTGTGCTTATTTTCTATTGCTTCATTCTTTTTGTGTCTTTCATTTTATTCATTGTCCTTATATTTTTCTTCTTGCCTCTTAATTTTTTCATGCCCAAGAGTCTATCTTCTTTAAATTTCTTTCACCATCCTCTTATGTCACGAAGTCTGCATCTTCTTATGTTTTCTTCATCTTCTTTCATCTCGCTTTGGTTTCATCATCTCTGTCAAATTTTGAATCTTTCTGTTTTTTTCTTTCTTTTATACTTGCAATCTTCTTCATTCACTTGAAATAACATTCATACAAAAAATATGTTTCTTCTTGGAGTGATGACACCATCCAACAAGTAACCTATGACACTAGATTGAAAACTTAATTGATGCACCAGTTTCATGACTTAAACTTGACTTGACTCACTTTTCCTTAAAAGGATTAACAATATCAATGATTTAAACCTAGGGTGTCATGTACTATTGAACATGCACCCAAACTTTAACTTGCCTTTGAAATTGACTTGACTAGTTGTTTTGCATCAAGAGAATTTATGTTGACTTTAATTGTGACATTGAATTGACTCAGTTCAGTACATCACTTTATTACCACTTACAACTCAATTGCAATAACCTTGATTTGACTGGACTCTTTATATCCCATTACATAGCAGAATCATTGGACTCAATAAAAAAAAAAAATACTCTACTCAACTTACTTGACTTGGGCATTGACTCCTTCACTTCAACTCAATGTGACTTTGACTTTAAACCACATGCATTTAACTTAACTATGCTCCAATCTTTATTTTGACTTGATATAAATAACCTTTCAAAGTCTTTAATGACACCATGGATCTTTGAACTAAAAAAAAGATACTTTTACAAAATTATAGAGGAGACTTTGGCCATCTCGAGGTCTTACTTTCATGACTTATCCTCTTAAAAAAATAATCAACTCTCAGAAGTTATTCATGTTTTAATCACTCAAATATCATTTTTTCTTTCCACTTTTAAGAAACCGCCTGTTGAAGTTTGGACATTGCTTAAATTTTTTAATCATGCAACACAAAAAAGCATAAAAATACCTTAACGTCATGTTGGAATTCGTTTTGTAGGTAGAATTTATTGCTTGTGGCAGATACACCTTTGACTCTTCTGTAAACCCGAACCACTACATTTATTATAGCACAATCATTATCATGTTCAACAAATGACTTCAATAATTCCATTCTCACGCTCGACAAATGATGGAATTCAACAGACTCATGAATCTCATTCTTTGTTGCAACATCCTTTCTAGTGCCAGGAATCGATTTCAAGGCTAGTTCCAAATAATCACGTGGGATTATCATATGACCATATAAAATACCTTAACGCCATGTTGGAATTCATTTTGTAGGTAGCATTTATTTTTTGTGGCAGCTACACCTTTGACTCTTTTGTAAACCCAAACCACTACATTTATTGTATAACATCTATTATCATGTTCAATAGATGAATTCAATACAATCATTATCATGCTCAACAAATGATGGAATTCAACAGACTCACAAATCTCATTCTTCGCTACAACATCCTTTTTGGTGATAGGCACTGATTTCAGGGCTAGTTCCAAATAATCATGTGGGGTTATAATCCAACCATCTTCTGTCAAGTTCAAATAAAAATCACACAAAAACCAGAAAAAGTGAAGAGAGAACTACCCAATATATGTTATTGTGGTTTGACCCTTTGAAGCTCTAACTTGAATATGTTTTGTCATTTCTACAACTGAGATAAATGATCCAAAGTAGCTTCATTAATCCCTTCCATATGATTATAGACAAACATGCTCAACAAAAAAATTCCAAAGAAAATAATTATGTATTGTATGTGCCAATTTGATCATATGCATTGACGCCTTCAATGTGTAGATGCAATCTGAAAGCCACTGCTCCTTCCAAGTTGTTTATTTAAAATGATGTTCCTCCCTTGACACACTCGATCGCAGATGAAAATTTAACACTTGAGGCCCTTTGATGAGATGCAAAGTGGTAAAGACCTTGGATATTGGATTTTGTTTTCTTACCTGACTCCGTGGGGGTTCGAAACCCCAACATATGCATCATCTTTGTTGTAGAGAACAAAGAGGAAGTGTTATGACCCAAAGGGGGAATATATAAGGTTAAATGTATATGATATGACCCCAAGGGGGGGTGTATATGGGGATAAATATACATGTAATGTGTAAATTTATATGTAATAGGGTCGGCCTAATAATAAAGGGGCCTCATGTGTAGTTGTGAATCGGTATATATAAAGATCATGTATTCATTATTGTTAAGAGGTGTGAATTCTGATGTACGAATGTAATTGGTTATTTGGAGGAGGTTCTGGTATTCTTTAAGGAGTTATTGTATAACTTATCTATCTTGGAGGTGTGTTCCATGCTCACATTCTCTATATGGTGTGTACTTCTGTTCTATTATGATATTTTAAGCATTTGGTATCAGATCATCGATCACAAGGTTTTGTTTCTTCAAGAAAGTCATCTAGGAATTTTCACTATAACTTTTTTCTCAGCCACTTCAGAAAGAAAAAATTGGAGGTAATTTAGAGGACATACCAATGTATCTGTGGTAAAAAAATTTAGCTTCTGGGTTGTTACACTTTCATATTTGTACCATGCAGAAGATAGGGTTTTTGACTAGTCCTATTACTATTCTCAAACAGGTGTTTCGGGTAAAAACGTCATATCTTCTTCATAAACGATCTTAATTCAATGAGACTAGTTTCATTTGAAAGAGAACAATTTGTAGTATTTTGGGTGCAGTTTTTAGAACCAAGTATCAAATATTGGAAATGTAGAATTCTATACAAGTTCACTCTCCATAATAGTCGAAATATCAACAATTTTTTGGAAAGTTACCGTAACATTCACTTGGAACATCAAATTTTGGTCAAACTTGTGGCATTGCAGTGAAGACATATCAGAGTACTATAGGCCAAATTTCATATTCAATAAGACCGAAATTTCATAAATACATCAGAAAGAAGGTTGGCTAGGAGGACAAACTCCAAATCGAGGTTTCAAAGGTATGTTTACTTAAAACTATCATAACTTTTGATTGGGATGTCCGATTGAGATGATTCAAAATCCATTGGAAAGGTAAAACATAGAATATTATATTGGAACAAGGATTATAACTATTTGAGATCATTATTCCTAATATATTAAGGTTGTAAGTTGAGGTTGGGTTAGACCTCAATTAAGAATCAATAGAAATACCTTACTTTACTGGAAATGAAGATGAAGATGAAATCAATCCTATGGAATGGTTGAGGATGGTAAATAAATATGGAATAAATGATGCAATGGAAAAAATTTGTTTCTTTATTGAAAATTGTAAATGGTGGGTGAGTATTGATCATGATACTATATTTAACATCACTTGGGAAAAAATGAAAAACTCTTCTCAAATAAATGGATTAGGGATACATAAATGCATGAGATGTATAAAATTCAAGAGAAGTTAAAT
>JASDQU010292293.1:0-14366 GCA_032191745.1 Picea mariana
CATGCAAATATATGTGGGGATTTTGACTATTTCAGGGAACTTTTGAGATTTCGCATACATTTCAGACAATTGAACAAAGTGACTATTAAGAACAAGTATCCTTTGCCAAGGATCCATGATCTCTTTGATCAATTGAAGGATGCTAAGATATTTTCAAAAATAGATCTCAGGTCAGGGTACCACTAGGTAAGGATAAAGGATGAACACATCAGCAAGACCTCCTTCAGAACAAGGTATGGTCATTATGAATTCACAGTGGTGCCATTTGGGTTATCAAATGTACCCGTTGTTTTCATGTGCTTAATGAATGGTGTTTTCAGGGAGTATTTGGACAATTTTGTCATTGTCTTTCTGGATGACATCCTTGTATATTCCAATTCGGAGGAAGAACATGAACATCATCTAAGGATGGTGCTGTAGGTACTAAGGGAGCACCAACTATATGCCAAATTGATTAATTTCTCATTCTATCAAAAGAAGATCCATTATTTGGACCATATCATTTCAAAATATGGGATAGGCCTGGATCCTGAGAAGATAGAAGCCATCAGAGATTGGTTAGAACTGAAGAATGTGACAGAAGTCAGATCCTTTATAGGTCTAGTTGGATATTACAGAAGGTTCATTGCAGGGTTCTCAAGGATATATCACTCCATCACTTCCTTGCAAAGGAAGAAGAAGAAATTTCAATGGAAAGAATAATGTGAGAGAAGCTTCAAACAATTGAAGCAGTTGTTAACGAGTGCGCCAATCCTGAGGATTGCATATCTAAATGAATATTTTGTAGTGTGTACAGATGCATGAAAAGAAGGACTGGAAGGAGTCCTCAGTCAGAATGGGTTTGTGGTTTTATGAATCTAGATAGCTGAAGGATCATGAAAATAACTATGCAACTCATGATTTGGAGTTGGCAGCCATAGTGCATGCCCTGAAGAAATGGAGGCGCTACCTCATGGGAAGGAGGTTTCAACTGAGAATAGACCATAACAGTCTGAATTATTTGTTTGATCAGCCAACCTTGAATGCTAGGTAGATTAGATTATTGGAATTACTTTGGGAGCATGACTTTGATATCAAGCATATCAAAGGAAAGGAGAACAAAGTGGTTGATGCACTCAGCAGAAGAGTGCATGAACTACATACTACGACCATTAGCATGTATCAAACTGATATTAAATGCAAAATTTCAGAAGATGCAAATGCAGATTTATAGTACATAGAATTGGTAGCAAAGATAAAACAAGGTAATATGCTACAGAAAGTGGAAAATTATAAATTGGAAGTTGATGGAAAACTCCTGTACAAAAATAGAATTTATGTACCTAATTTCTCGGAATTGAGAATTATGATCTTGAAAGAAATGCATAATATGCCTTATGTTGGGCACCCTGGATATCAGAAAATAGTGGCAGTAGTCAAGAGCCACTACTTTTGGCCAGGTATGAATAAGGAAATTGTAGAATACATCGCCAGATGTGTGGAGTATTAGAAGGTCAAAGCTAAACATAGGCACCCAACAGGGTTTCTACAATCATTACTCATTCCTAGGTGGAAGTGGGAAGTGGTGGAAATGGATTTCATCATAGGATTACCCAGAACCGGAAAGCAACAAGATTCGATCATGGTGGTGGTGGATAAGCTTACGAAAGCTACCCATTTTATTCCATTGAAAACTACTCACAAGGCAACTAATGTTGTTGATATCTTTATGAAGGAAGTAGCATGATTTCATAGTATTCCCAAGACAATTGTGTTTGACAGAGACCCAAAATTCACCTCAAAATTCTGGAAAGGGTTATTCAAATGGTTCGAAATGAATCTGAACTTCATCAAAGCCTATCATATTGAGTTTGATGGGAAAACGAAAAGTGTGAACCAAGTGATAGAGGACATGTTAACGATGTATGCGATGGAAAAACCATCTAAATGGGAATATTATCTACACTTGGTAAAATTTTCCTACAAAAATGGGTATCAAGCATCACTGAAGATGAGCCCATTTGAAGCACTTTATGGAGGAAAGTGAAACACACCAATAAGATGGGACAATCCAGCTGATAGAGCGATAATTGGGTCAGAGTTGATGAAGGAAATGGAAGAGAAAATGATGAAGATTATGCATAATTTGAAGGTTTCCCAAGACAGGTAGAAAATCTATGTAGACAAAGGCAGAACCCATTGGGAGTTTAAAGTTGGTGATCACATTTTCTTGAAAGTGAAAGCCAATAGAAGTTCCCTCAAGCTAGGAAACTATTCCAATTTAGTAGCCAAATATTTTGGGTCATTTGAAATACTAGAAAGGATTGGACCAGTTGCATATATTCTTTCATTTCCTACATCCATGAATGTACATAATGTGTTTCATGTTTCATTACTTAAGAAATATATACCCGGTGCTAATCATGTTATTGATTGGAATGTGATTCAGTTGGAGAAAGAAGGCGTCTTGCTGGTGCATCTGGTGTGTATACTGACCGGAAAAGAAAGCATCTCTGGAATTGATCCATAAGGATTGTAAAAGTCTAGTGGACCTGGTATGGTCTTGAGGACGCAACATGGGAGCATGAAGATTCCATGCGGACAGAGTACCCACATCTTTTTGAATATTTTGGAAATCTTGTTGTTATGATGTAAATAAGTTGCACTGAGGACAATGCAAAAATAAGGGGAGGGGATTTTAACACCCCAAGGTCGATCCTATGTTGAATTGTAATTATGTTTATAGGCTGGTGAGCCGAGTGGTTATAAGATGAGATAATTATGTGTTAATTAGGTTGGTGAGCCAAATGTTATAGCTAATGAGCCTGGTTTTGTATATGTAAACACTCACATCATTAATAAAATCACACTATTGCGTGTAGACCGACCACGAAGAAGAGTTAAAGGGGACTAAGATCCACTAGGTAGGGTAAGGGAAGGGAACTAAGTGTCTAGGCCTAGGGGCTAATATAGAGGGCTTACCTCTAAGGGAATAATATTTTATTATTATTTCTGAAAAGATATGGTTGAAATAAGCCATGCTTTCCTAAATTCTTGGAAGAAATGGGAACGAGTGATAAGTGTAACTCATGCGTCTTCAGGAAGATATGTGTCAACCTGGGTGGATGCAGTTTATAGCTGGGAAATATAGCTCATTGGGGGGGTCACTTCCCACTCTAGCGTTGTTCCCATCCTTGCGTCTAGACCAGTTTCAAGTTTCCTCACGACCCTTACGATTCTAGGAAGGTATGTCACCCTACTGATTGACTAGGGATTCACGCATTGAACCAGTTCTCCATCATCATCGCCTATGTATATAGAATGCACCTTTGGAATCCTACAATAGTACTTGAGTTATCATGTTTGTCTCCTATGAAACCCGAAGCAATTGTATTCTTTTGAGCCATGTTGTGTCTTAGCGTTTGGTTGTTTCCATTTTTCGGTGTCCATACCTTTTTTTTGTTGCTACCATCACTCGTGTGTGGCTGAATGTTGTTTATTTTTTATTAGGAATTGAATTGAAGAAGTAGGTTGTTAGGCCTATGAGAAACTCTCCCAGGTGAGAGAGTTTGTTGGGAAGTGAGTTCTCCTAGAAGGGAGTCCTATAGCAACTACAGTACCCTGAGACCTCTGGTCCGGCCTATTGATGAAGCCCAAGGTAGGGGAAGTATAGTAGTCGATGGACTTGTATTAGTGAAGGTGTACCCTCCTAGGGTGGAGGAGTGTGGGGAATGAGGGTCTATGGGTTGTGGGTGTAAGTTGATCCTGGGATAAAAGATCCTTCTTGTTGTTTTGTGCAACTTCCTTGTTGTCCTTGCCAAGGCTAGGAATTCCCTTTCCCAATGGAATCTAGTCCCAGCTCGGGGGTGACCCACTGCTAAGTATGATGAGAAACATTTTCTATGGATGGGAGGTTCATGGAAGGTATGCACGCAATTAGTGGTCATCTATTAAAAGATAAGTACCAATTCTTTGTTTTCTATATGTTGTGTATTTTTATTTGCATTATAATTAATGAGTAATTCCTCTATATATATAGGATGCATGTATGTGCTAAATGTTGCTTCTGCATGAACATGTGTATGATTAGAGTATTAATGAATGTTTAATTTCATTAGATAGATATATATTTATAAGTGTGAATACCAGATGTTATCTCTATCCTCTGGTTAAGTTTTATATGTGGTTATTTCTGCAAAGTTACTCAGTGGCATGGCCTAGACTTTTGTTTAATGTTGGGATTGTCACAAAAATGGTATCAGAGAAGAAAAGGAAAGGTTAAGGTTGTTTGGGTAGCATTACCCGATAGAGGTCGGTGGTCGAGGATGTTACAAATTGGTATCAAAGCCATGGTTTTGACACTGAGCTTGGATGGGCCATGTTAGTGGTTAACAAGACAAATATTTCAGAGTGAATTGTTGTCAAAAGGGACAAATTTCTAGGTTCAGAGCATCCCTCGGTGCAAGAAGTGTCTCGAAAGAGTCTTTGACTAAAAAATATTGGGAGAAATAGCTTAAGTTTTCTCGTGAAGGGACGAGAATATCTCTTGCAAGGAGTGCACGGATCTAAAATTCGACTAAGTGTCGAAGAAACCCTCTAAGGAGAAATGGGTTCGAGAAACAAAGCTCAGAAGAGATAGAGGGAATAAATGTTCAAAGGGGGAGAAACTCTCAAGTTTTAATGAGTTAACATCTAGGATTTATTCAAGAGCAAACAGAGTCACCCCAAACCATCAGATGTAGAAAAGTTGCGAGGCGGTTAGCCGTGAGTTCCTTTGGAAACCCGCAGAGTAATGGAGTCCATGCGGAGTAACATATTCCATTTGTTTCATTGATCTGAGAGAGAGGATACGTGGCAGAAATCCGTGGACTTTGGGTGAAATCACTTCGAGAGAAACAAGTGTGGAGAGGTTGAAAATCCTGAAGCCCAAAGGACCAAAGTAATTTATAACTATCAATTGGCGAAAGACACACATGTCAACATATTGTCTTGTTTGGGATTTCAACGTTCGAGAGAATTAGAGTGTGTTGAGGCAAGAAATCTCGAAGCCTAAAGGTCTAAAGCCCTGAAGATCTGAAGTAGTGAGTCATGATGACATCACATGGAGGTGACGTGGAACTCTCCTATACCTATCATGTGCCCCACCTAGAATGTTGATAGTTGTATTATGTGGGCCCTGAGGTTGCATAACATCGTTAAAGGTCGGTGGAACCCCACTAGCATTAATCATGATACATTAAGAATGGTGTCAAAGAGGCATTGCGGGGACCCGAATTGCATGGGAGTTAATTTTCCAGGGAGGTCCTGCAATCCAAACCACGGTTTTACTAGGGGGTTACATGTCAGCGTCAAAATAATTGCAGGATGAAAGGCAGGTTACTCCAAACCGCAGATGCATGCTCCTACAATTTGAAAGGTGTTAAGTGATGTGACTATTCGGTATATTAGTTCAAGTACAGAAACCATGGGTCCAGTGGACGCGTGGTGCCAGTTGTGAATTCTAGAGACTTGACACTCCAGAAGAATGGTTCATAAGGGAAAGAAAGGAAGAAATTTCAAATGTTTCATAATGTCAGTGTGACGAGACGTAATGATATCACCAAAGGTGACATGGAAGTGTTTGGAGATTAACGGTTTGAGGTGTTGGGGATGTGTGGATGTGAAATCCTTTGAAGTCCTGAAGCTCTGAAGCTCTGAAGTCTCAAAGCTCAGATGCATGAGGTTCCATAGTGAGTGCTAGCCATGGGATGCTGGGTAGTCGTGGACTATTGATCCACCCTACTTCACAAGTTCGTCAATCCATAACTCTGAGAGATATTTTGTGATGTGTTTTGAAAAATTATGAAGCCAGAGGCCTGAAATCCCGAGTAAGAACCTATCGACCTAGCACTTGGCCACAACCCATGGTTGCATGGGTTGGGGAATAAGAGATAGGGGCTAGTGCCCAAAAAGTATTGCAGAACAAAGAAAATCTTAGAAAGAAACGATTCGCAGGGATTCTTGATTGATTGAGAACCGCAAAATGAAATCTGAAAGTTTTCTTTGAATCAGATTGGTTTATGAATACTATGGAATTTTTTAAGGACTGATGGCCTGAAAATTTTTGGTTGACTTCACATTGAGTTTTCAGAGTTAGTGATAGTTAGAACCAAACCAAATTGTTCCACGGTGCACCGAAATGGAGGAGGGACGAAATGCTTTTAGTTAAGAGAATGAAGCTAAAGGAATGGATGTCCATTTGGGAGATGAAGGATCAAACTCCAATGGGAATGGAGAAGAGATTGATAAAGAAGGAAACATGATGAAAATCATTGAATATTTGGAGAATGATGTCCAAACTCACAGAGAAGATAACAAAAAGCTCATAAAATTCAAGGAGCAACAGGGAGAATTCAACATAAATCCGATGCAGAGCTTGGAAAGAATAAAAAATAAGTTGGATAAGGAGAGTGGATCAAGAAAATTAGGGACTCATGGGACCCATGAGAAGGAAGGAATATCAAGGAGTGTTAGCAGGCATCACCGTCACTACCCAAAACATTCCAATAAGAGAGCACACAAAAATTAAATTCCATCTCCTACCAGAAAGCATAGGAAATCAGAAGTGGATGAACTTAAGGGTGAAATGAATAAAATCAAGCCTCCTACTTTTGACAGAGAACACAAGAAAGATGAAGATGTTGAGACATGGTTGTTGGGCATGAGTAAATATTTTCAACTGCATAACTATTCTTCTCATGCAGAGGGAATAATTTCCATTTACCAATTTAAAGGAAAGGCATCCATATGGTAGGATCAACTTGTGCAAGTACAACACATCAGAGAGAAGAATGTTACATGGATGGAATTCAAGAGACATTTTTAAAATAAGTACTTAACTAAGAGGTATTATGACAAGAAAATGAAAGTGTTCTTCAAACTCAAGCTAGGAAGTATGTCCATTGATGAGTATGAAAGAAGATTCTTGGAGTTGTTGAGATATATACCCTTCATCAAGGAAGAGAAAATTAATATTCAAAGGGATCTGAGTGGGATGCCATCTTCCATCAGTGAAAAGATCCAGTATGATGACCTAAAAACTATGGAAGAAACTATAAGGAGAGAAAAATGATTATATGATCAACAAAAAGAAAAGACTACTTTCCAAAAATCTTGGGAAGGAAAGAATAAGTTTAAGAGGGAGCAAAGGCAGAAGGGAAACAAGCCACCATTTTTCAAGAATATCCCTCAAGGACAGCCAGGTTTTAGAGAGCCCAAGAAGGATGAAGTAGGTGGGAAAATTCCAATACAACCACCTATAGAATGTTGGGGTTGTAAACGAAATCATAGGTACATTAATTTCCCCCACATAAATGACAAAGTGAGAGCTGTCCACAATGTTCAAAATGAAGAAATAGTGGAAGACATGGTTAGAAGTGTACCAAGGATCTACGCACCCCTAGATAACAACAAATAAAAATATCAGTCACATATGATTGAAGTGGAAGGTATGATCAACAACCAAACCATTACTATTTTAATTGATTCAGGAGCTAGTCATAGTTATATAGATCCTAGAATGGTGGAAAGTTTGAATTTGCCAAGAAGAAAACATGAAAAATATTGGTTAGTGTAGCTGGATACAAGAGCCAAGAGAAATGTTTTTGAGTTGGTTAAGTATTGTCCTGTGGAAATGAATGGACTGAGCACAAGGGGTGAATTGAACATCTTACCTTTAGGTTCCTATGACTGTCTAATTGGGCTGGATTGGTTGGACCAACAACATGCCATATTCGAATTTCATAATAAGGAATTTACTTTCCTAGATGAGGAAGGAAACCCAAGGAAATTGCAGGGAATCCCAAGGGCAGTTACTCCCAGAAAAATTTCAGCAATGTAGCTGAAGAAGTGTTACAGGAAGGGCTGCCAAATATTTGCAGCTCATATGGAAGAAGCACCTAAGGATAAGGTGTCAAATATTAAAGACCATGCAGTATTAAAATATTTTGAAGATGTATTCCAGGAGGTACCCAGACTACCTCCAAAGAGAGATGTTGATTTCTCTATAAACCTGATGAATGGAGCATCTTCAGTGTCAAAAACTCCTTACAGAATGAGTACAACAGAGCTGAAAGAAATGCAATTGTAGCTTGAAGAACTTTTGAATAAGGGGTATATATGCCCAAGTGTGTCACCTTGGGGTTCCCCAGTCATGTTCATGAAGAAGAAATATCGAGCATTGAGATTGTGCATTGATTTAATACAGTTGAAAAAAGTGACTATTAAGAACACGTATCCTTTTGCCAAGGATCCATGATCTCTTTGATCAATTGAAGGATGCCAAGATATTTTCAAAAATAGATCTCAGGTCAAGGTACCACCATGTAAGGATAAAGGANAGGATGAAGACATCAACAATACTGACTTCAGAACAAGGTATGGTCATTATGAATTCACAGTGGTTCCATTTGGGTTATCAAATGCACCCGATATTTTCATGTGCTTAATGAATGGTGTTTTCAGGGAATATTTGAACAAGTTTGTCATTGTCTTTATGGATTAAATCCTTGTATATTCCAAGTTGGAGGAAGAGCATGAAAATCATCTAAGGATGGTGTTGAAGGTACTAAGGGAGCACCAAATTTATTCCAAATTGAGAAAGTGCTCATTCTATCAAAAGCAGATCCATTATTTGGGACATATCATTTCAAAATATAGGATAGTCATGGATCCTGAGAAGATAGAATCCATTAGAAAATGTGATATAATTCAGATCCTTTATGGGTCTACCTGGATATTACATAATTTTCATTGCAGTGTTCTCAAGGATATCTCACCCCATCACTTCCTTGCAAAGGAAGGAGAATAAATTTCAATGGATAGAAGAATGTGAGAGAAGCTTCCAACAATTGAAGCAACTATTAACCAGTGCGTCAATCCTGAGGATTGTAGATTCGAATGAAGATTTTGTAGTGTGTACAGATTCATGAAAAGAAGGACTTGGAGGAGTCCCCAGTGAGAATGTGTTTGTGGTATGTTATGAATCCAAAAAGCTGAAGGATCATGAAAAGAACTATGGAACTCATGATTTGGAGTTGGCAGCCATAGTGCACACCCTGAAGAAATGGAGGCACTACCTCATGGGAAGGAGGTTTGAGTTGAGGACAGACCATAATGGTCTGAAGTATTTGTTTGATCATCCAAACTTGAATGCTAGGAAGATTAGATGGTTCGAATTCCTTTGTGACTATGACTTTGATATCAAGCATATCAAAGGAAAGGAGAACAACGTGGTTGATGCACTTAGCAGAAGAGTGCATGAATTACATGCTACAACCATTAGGATGTATCAAACTGATATTAAAGGTAGAATTTTGGAAGCTACAAATGCATATTTAAAGTACATGGAATTGGTAGAAAAGCTACAGCAAGGTAAGATGCTATAGAAAGTGGAAAATTATAAATTGGAAGCTCATGGAACACTCATGTACAAAAATAGAATTTATGTACCTAATTTCTCGGAATTCAGAATTATGATATTCAAAGAAATGCATAATGTGATTTATGATGGGCACCCTGGATATCAGAAAACAGTGGCAACATTCAAGAGACACTACTTTTGTCCAGGTATGAAGAAGGAAATTGCAGAATACATTGCCAGATGTATGGAGTGTCAGAAGGTCAAAGATGAACATAGGCACCCAACAGGGTTTCTACAACCATTACCCATTCCTGAGTGGAAGTGGGAAGTGGTGACAATGGATTTCATCACAGGATTGCCTAGAACTGACAAGCAACATGATTCCATCATGGTGGTGGTGGATAACATTACAAAAGTTTCCCATTTTATTCCATTGAAAACTACTCAAAAGGAAAATAATGTTACTGATATCTATATGAAGGAAGTAGCACGATTGCACGGTATTCCCAAGATAACTGTGTCTAACAGAGACCCGAAATTCACCTCAAATTTATGGAATGGGTTATTCAAAGGGTTCAGAACGAATCTGAACTTCAACACAACCTATCATCCTGAGTCTGATGAGAAAACAGAAAGGATGAACCAAGTGATAGAGGACATGTTAAGGATGTATGTGATGGACAAACCATCTAAATGGGAATATTATCTACACTTGGTAGAATTTTCCTACAACAATGGGTATGAAGGATCACTTAAGATGAGCTTGTTTGAAGAACTTTATGGCAGAAAGTGAAACACACCAATAAGATAGGACAACCTAGGTGATAGGGAAATAATTGGGCCATATTTTCTCAAGGAAATGAAAGAGAAAATGTTGAAGATTAAGCAGAATTTGAAGGTTACCCAAGACATGAAGAAAATCTATCTAGACAAAGGGAGAACCCACAAGGATTTTAAATTTGGTGATCACATTTTCTGAAAGTGAAAGACAACAGAAGTTCCCTCAAGCTAGGAAATTGTTCCAAATTGGCAGTGAGATATTGTGGGCCATTTGAAATCCTAGAAAGGATTGGACCAGTTGCATATATTCTTGCATTGGCTGCATCCATGACTGTACATAATGTGTTTCATGTTTCATTTCTTAAAAAATATATACCTAATGCTAATCATGTTATTGATTGGAATGTGATTTAGGTGGAGCAAGAAGGCGTCTTGCAAGTGCATCCGGTGCGTATACTAGACTGAAAAAACAAGAAGCTCTGGAATCAAGCCATAAGGCTTGTAAAATTCCAGTGGACCTAGTACGATCCTAATGAAGCAACATGGGAGCATGAAGATGCCATGCAGGAAGAGTACCCGCATCTTTTTGAATATTTTGGAAATCTTGTTGTTATGGTGTAAATAAGTTTCACTTAGAACAATGCAAAAATAAAGGGAGGGATTGTAACACCCCGAGGCCAAGCCCCTGTTGAATTGTAATTATGTTTATAGGTTGGTGGCTGAGTGGTTATACGTTGAGAGGCTTATGTGTTTATTAGGCTTGGTGAGCCAGATGCTAAGGCCAATGAGCCTGATTTTGTATATGTAAACACTCGCATAATTAATAAAATCACACTGTTGCATGTAGACTGACCATGAAGAAGAGTTAAGGGGGATTAAGTTCCACTATGTAGGGTAAGGGAAGGGGACTAAGTGTCTAGGCCTAGGGCTAAGCTAGAGGGATTACCTCTAAGGGAATAATATTTTATTATTATTTCCCAAAAGATATGGTTGACATAAGACGTGTTGTCCTAAGTTCCTGGGAGAAAGGGAAACGAGTGCTAAGTGGAACTCATGCGGCTTCAGGAATACATGTGTCTACCTGGGCGCATGTAGTTTATAGCTGGGAAATCTAGCTCGTTGAGGGAGCCACTTCCCACTCTGCATTTTTCCCATCCTTGCATCTAGACCAGTTTCGAGTTTCCTCATGACCCTTACGATTCTGGGGAGGACTTTCACTCTCCCGATTGACCAGGGATTCATGCATTGAACCAGTTCTCCATCATCATCACCTATGTATATAGCATGCACCTTTGTAATCCTTCATTCATACTTGATTTATCCCATGTGTCTCATGTGAGGCCTGACACAATTGTATTTTCCTGAGTCGTGATGTGTCTTAGCGTTTGGTTGTTTCCATTTCCGGTGTCCATATCCATTTTTTGTTGCTACCGTCACCCGTGTGTAACTGAATGTTGTTGCTTGTTTCTTAGGATCTGAATTGAATAGGTAGGTTGTTAGGCCTATGAGAAACTCTCCCAGGTGAGAGATTTTGTTGGGAAGTGATTTCTCCTGGAAGGGAGTCCCGTAGCAGCTACAGTACTCTAAGACTTCTGGTCCAGCCTGTTGCTGAAGCCCAAGGTAAGGGAGGTGTAGTAGCTGATGGACTTGTATTAGTGAAGGTGTACCCTCCTATTTTGGAGCAGGCATGTGGGGAATGAGGGTCTATGGGTTGTGGTTGTAAGTGGCTCCTAGGATAAAATATCCTTCCTGTTGTTTTGTGCAACTTCCTTGTTGTCCTTGCCAAGCCTAGGAATTCCCTTGCTCGATGGAGTTTAGTCCTAGCTCAGGGGTGACCCACTGTTGAGAATGATGAACAATGTGGTCTATGGATGGAACGTTCATGGAAGGTATTCACGCAGTTAGTGGTCATCTATTAAAATATAAGTACCAATTATTTGTTCGTTGTATGTTGTGTATTTGTGTTTGCATTATAATTAATGAGTAATGCATGTATATATATAGGATGCATGTATGTGTTAAATGTTTCTTATACATGAACATGTGTATGAGTAGAGTATTGATGACTATTTATTTGCATTAGATAGATATATATTCATAAGTGTGAATACCAAATTTTATCTCTATCCTCCGGTTAAGTTTTATATGTGGTTATTTATGCAAAGTTACTTGGTGGCATGGCCTAGCCTACTGTTTAACATTGGGATTGTCACAAAAATGGTATCAGAGTAGGAAAGGCAAGGTTAAGGTTTTGTGGGTAGCATTACCTGGAATAGGTTGGTAGCCAATGATGTTACAAATTGGTATCAGAGCCATGGTTTCAACATTGAGCCTGGATGGGCCATGTTAGTGGTTAACGAGACAAAGATTTCAAAGTGAATTGTTGTCTAAAGGGACAAATTTTGAGGTTTAGAGCATCCATGGGTGCAAGCAGTGCGTCGACAGAGTCTCTGACTCAAAAACATTGGAAGAAATAGCTTGAGTTTTTTCATGAAGGGACGTGAATATATGTTGCAAGGAGTGCACAAATCTGAAAGTCGACTAAGTGTCTGTTGGCCCTTGACCATGTCTTGGAGATCCTTGGTAAAGTTTGACCTATTTTTGGAATTTGACAGGTTTTCAAAGGTGGAGCACAAGTCGAAGTAGAGATCTGGGATCTCGGCCCCTTTTTAGGTCTTTTTGGGTTTTGGGCTTATGTAAGGGGGATGAGGATGTTGACCCATGGGTTTACCCATGTTTAGGCCCATTTTGAAATGTATAAATAGATGTCTAGGCGATGTAAGAGGAGAAAATATAGGCATCTGTGTGATGATTTACTAAGTGAATGTGATAATTGTACATGCTTTGTGCATACTGTGTGAAACTTGCAAGGCTATGTGCAAGTGACTGTAAGAGATTGTGTAAAGGCTTTGTGTTGTATCCTAGCTTGGGGAAGGAGGATCTAGCGAGGTGTATGTAGATCTCCTGTCCTATGCAGAGTAGGACCTTATGGATCTATGCATGTAGATGATTGATAGAAGATAATAAAGAAAGAAAAGAGTTGGTGGGTGTAGCCCCAGGCTGGGGGTGAACCATGTATATCTTGTGTTATGGTTGTTTTGTGCATTTTGATTATTTCTTTATGCCTTTGATGTGATTTATTCTTAGTGTTGTTGTCTTTATGAATGTTAGAAGTATATGATATAATATATTAGTTCTTAGTAATGAAAACGAATGCCATATCTAATCTATTTCTTTATGTTAATGATCAAAATCTGGACCAGGGGTCTAAAATTTGCTAAAATCTCAAAGTGCTCAGAATGCGACAAAAATGGTGCCATTGCGTCTGTCTCGTTCTCCTAATTCCGGCGGTATATTTATTTTCACAAAAAGAGTCCGTATGGAGAAGATATTGCGATCTGTTCACCGAGCCAAACAGGCAAAATTTTGATGCTGACTGTACCTGTCCGTACAGTCCGTACAAGACACGTGGTAGGACCGTACAGCCTACGTGGCTGTTTGTACAAGACATGTGGCAGCTCCAGGGTGTGACATGTGTCATGCATTTATGGCATTTTCAGCGTATGGTTTGACCAATCTTGAGGTGACACATGTCACCACTGGATGGGTGACACGTGGCACCAAGGTGACGTCAGCATCCTGCGTGGCGTTGACATGGTAGAGGTTGTACGACTCACATGTGGAAGTCAACATGGCAGGTGACGTGGCAGGTGGTTGACGTGGTGCATTTTTATTGGTTGATGTTGGCGAATGACATGATGACACGTGTCCGGGTGTTGGCGAATAATAAGGAGACACGTGGCCCAATCGGAGGGCGCCACGTTTCCCCCTCATTTTTGTTCATTTCGTTATATAAAATTTTATGGAGTTCACAGGGTGTTCGTGCTCTTTTCGTCAATGTGTGAGAAAAAAGTGAGCACTTACATGCCTAGTTGGGCTCTTCTAGTCATGACAGCTGTAATGCAAAAGGTTAGAAAGAAAACAGTAAAGGTATTAACAAGAATTAAACAATAACTAAATAACAACATGAGCATGAAAATAAAAACTAAAAACAAGTGACAATGGAACAAGTTCACCAATAGATAGGCTAATCTGATTAGTGAAATCCAGAGGTACACAAAGGGGAAAGGGGACTTGGGTCCCTTCCTTCTCCAATGGAAGGCTCTTGAGGCCCTCAAATAGATGCTTTCCTTACAAATGAAAGGTG
>JASDQU010292294.1:0-14352 GCA_032191745.1 Picea mariana
GTGAAAATGAAGAAAATAGCTCACTTCGTTCCTGAAAATCCTCTCTGAAAATCTGATCATATTGCAGATAGGTCTGTGGGAACTCAACATTTTCTGTCACAGAAAGAAACTGACTTAAAATGTCATCCTCTGTAGGTTCTTGTAGTGCATGGATCTCATCAACAGAGAATAAAGGTTCCTCATCCTCATTCTCAAAATAGGGACACTTCAGCCAACATAATTCTTCTGTAACAGGCCGGGCAGGTGGAAACAAAGTAAGTTTCTATGAAGAAATACCGTTTGAGATAAACATATCTCCACCACGACATCCTATGAAAGCGTTGGTTGTGGCCAACCAGGGTCTCCCTAGGATGATTGGATGGCCTTTTGTGGGGTCCTTTGAATGAATTATCATGAAGTCCACAGGATACTCCCACGAAGCTAAAGTCACAAGGATGTCATCCAGAACTCCAACAGGTTTTATAGTGGTTCTGTCTGCCAGCTCAAGTACTGTAGGAGTAGGGTGCAGAAATTGATTTAATTGTAACAGTTCCACTGTGTTGTTGGTCATTATATTAATGGATGCACCTAAATCAACTAAAGTATTACCATCAACAATGTATCTATTGGGTTTCCTGGGTTGGCATACTTTACAATTTTAGGTGTTTCAAAAATATAATTTGACAGCTGTCCTACTAGATGTATTGTGGGTGTATCTTTCTGTTTTCGACCTAGTTTCTTAATGCAGAGTTCTTTGATGGTTTTGGCATAGACGGGATCATCTTTGATGGCCTGTAATAATGGAATCTTAACACAAACATTTCTCAGTTCAGTCATAATGTCAAACTCAGATTGTATGATTGGTTTTTCAATGAGCAGCCTCTCAGGAAAAGGAGGTGTTTGGGGGGCCTGAGTTTCTGTGCTATGCTGTGATTCAGATTGTTTCTATTTTGGAATGACAACATCGTTCAAGGGTGTCTCATATGATAAACTTCCTGTAGGCTCATCTTCATGTTCTTCAATAATCACCCTTGGTGCTATTTTTGTTATGGGCTGCCTTTTATTTAAAACTTTTCCAGATCTCAGTTGTACCTCTTGTATAGAAACAGGGTTTATGTTGTAAGCTGGATAGTTCTGAAAATCAACATTATGGAGTGGTAGGGGTGGTCTGTGGTTTGGATTTGGAATGGGTTGAGTAGGCAGAATGGTAGGACGTGGTGGATTCTAAGGCTGCTGAGGATTTTGTGGAATGGGTGGCAATGGAGGTGGAGTAAAGCCAAGCAATAATTGTTGCAATGGGGGTGGAGTAAAACCAGGCAATAGTTGCTGCAAATTTGGAGGATACTGCATGTATGGATTCTGAGGAACTGGTACTGCATGCTGTTGTTGGTTATTTCCAAAGTTTGGATTTCTCCATCCCTAGTACCAAGGTTGAGCAGGGACATTTTGTGGAGGCCAGTTTGACCAATTCCATGGGTGTTTTTGTTGTTGAGAGAAGGGTGGATAGTAGCTGGAATATTGTGGGGATGGTTCTTGGTATGCATTTGCATTTGGATTTCTAGGCTGCCAAGGCTTCTTAGGTGCAGATGAAGTCCCTGGAGCTTCCTCTCCCTTGAATATTGCCTGCAATCCAGGTAAGAATGGGCAATCTTCTGTTTTATGATTTTCAGTACATATTGCACATACAGAAATGTTGTCCAAAGGGCATTCTCGTAAAGGATGTCTTTTTCTTCATTTCGGGCAAAATATGCTTAGGACAGGGTTTTCCTCTTCTTGCTTCCTCTTAATCTTCAAAGTGTCTAACTGAGAGCCAATTGTTCCTAACAGGTCTGTTTTAAAATTATCCAAAAGGTTTCCCAATTCGACTTTAGTGACTCCACCAGATGTGGATGTTTTGGTATTTTTGTTGACCGGTTCTCTCACACTTTTTGCAGCTTTCCCTTTACTTCTTGAGTAAGTTCTACAGAGTTCACAAATTGTTTCAAAGTTTTTCTAATAAATGTCTCCTGAAGCCATTAAATTGAGGGTATCAATGTATTCCTCCAAAACTCCTTTTAAGAAAAGAGTCTTGACTGCTTCATCCTGGAGATCATTATATTTAGATTTTTCAAGGGTAAAGGTAAATCTCTCTAGAAAATCCTCAAGGCTTTCTTCATCTTGCTGTTGCATTTTGAAGATGTCATTCCGAGAATCCTTGGTTTTGCAATAGTCCTGGTACTTCTTTAAAATTTTTTTCTTCATATCTTCCCAAGATCTAATGCTGTATTCTCCTAAACTCATGAACCAACGTAGTGCAGAATCTTTCAGGGTGGCAGGAAATAATTTCAGTTTATGTGCATCTTGGAGATAGTTATAACTCCTGCACAGGATGTCAAACTCAAAAACAAAGACATATGGGTCCTCACTATTTTTCCCATGGAAGGTTGGTAGTGCTGAAAGTGGGATATTTTTCATGGTGACATTTTGGACTAAGTCCAAAATAGGAAATCCAAAGGTGGTTTCTTGTGGTAGCTCATTCTCTGCTTGTTCTTCACCTTCATTTTAAATATGAATTTCCCCATGTAGGTCTCTCCCTCTTTCTCCCATGGTAAAAGGATTACCAAGGATTGCATAAACAATCTTATCCTTCTTTGGTGAGGGTGTAAAATCCCACCTGTCTGGATTCTTTTTGCCAGAAGTGTTATCTCCTATTGGTCTTTTTGAGGATCTTATGGCCTTCGATGTCACAACTGTAGTTGTTGCCTGTGAGATTACAGAGTTAGGGTTCTTGAGAAGGGTGTGTATTTTCTCTGGATCAACTGTGTCATCCAGGGCTGGATCACCAAGATTTTGAGTTTGCTGATGTATGGTGTTTCCTAGTTCTAGGATTTGTTCTACGGTTTCCTCAGCCAGAATTTCAGTCTCAGTTTCTATCGCTCTTTGGGTGGAGGTTTCTTCTTCTTTTTGTGGTTTTATATTTTTCCTAAATCTACCTATAGGATCTCTATTTCTCATGAAGTCATGCTAAATGAAATGAAAGAACTAAGATTGAGTTTCAGAGTACCTGTGATAAATGATATGTCGGTTTTCACCCTTTTTGTTTCCACAACTGCTCTTACTATCAACCTGCTAACACACCAAACCAAGCTAAGTGCATTCTAAAATTAATCAAGACAATTATCTTCTTACCTTTTAAACAGCTCCCCAGCAACAGCGCCAAAAATTTCAGGCTGCTAAATTGAAGATTCGAATGACCTGAAACATTAAATTGTCAAACTAGGGTTGGTAAACTTCGAGCTGATACACTGTATGTGCAGGTAAGCTAATTCCTATCTAAAGGTTATCCTGAAAACAAAACATAAACTCACTCTGATAACTTGAACCTTAATGACAATCTTGAAACTTAGCATTTCCTATTTAAGTCATCAACAAAAAACAGTCTTATGTTTAAATGCTGGTACTTCTATTTCCATTCATAAGTATGATTTCACAAGCTTATTCCACTACTGCTTTTAATCATCTATCATCATCATTGCTATTCAAGCCACGACAGAAAGAGTGTTTCCTCAAATGCATTTAATCCGTTTATCAAAATCAATCTAAATCTGTCTACAGGAAAACAGAGTACTGCCCTACCTACTGGTACCGGAAGCTTCCTTTGATTTAACTGTAATCTAACTATTCCAATTAAGAAGGGTACTAACTATCTAACAGAGCAACGTTCATTCAATCTCTAAGTGATGTTTGAATTGAAAACTAGAAGCTAATCAAACATAGTTCATGTTCTAAACCCTACAGGCATCAGTCATGCATTCAATATCCATCAACATAAAAGATAACAGTATGCGGGAAACGATTCTGTTGAAGAACAATTAAACATGATTCTGAACCAGTCAATCTTTAAACTGTAAGCTATCCTATATGCAAATTCCAAAACACTGAAGTGAACTAAATCTAAGACAGAGTAAAGCTAAATCTATGGCAGAATAAAGCAGCGGCTTGCACCGGTTTGGCGGGCCCAACCAAACGGCACAAACGCTGTGAGTAATAACCAGAGACGACTATATCATTCTATGCAAACATGGTGTAAACTTCACATTCCATCTACTCAAAGAAAAACTCAAATCGTATCACAGTCGAGTACCATAACGCAACAACAGTTTTTATTCAGAAATATATGTTTATGATATAACATAATCCAACCCGTTCTCAGGAGTGATCACGGGTTTATATAAATCCTTCCTATCTATAACAGTCTAAAACAAAGATGCATAAAACAAATGGATCCCTCGATCCGAAAATAGCTTGGAATCTAGTTTTAAAACGTACTTCACATCTTCGTGACACGTAGTGTCACGAAGTGTGAACGATGAAGAATTAACGACCCAGTTTTATCATTATGCCTTCAAGCACCCTATGGGCGATGACTCCAGCTGTCCTATGAATCTCTCTGTCTCCCATTCGGTCCATAATGCACAGATCTTGAGTGGCTCCAATGGTATATCCACGGGTACGAGTTGGTACCTGGTACCGGCATCCTGTTCCAAAAATAGAAGTGGTACCTAACCCAAGCGACATTAGTTCCAATATCAATTTAAAGCATCAAAGTGCATAAAAATAGCTTGAAATGTAAAGATACCTTAAGTAACCCCATTGAATGGTAGGGAGATGTTAATTATGTCAAAACAAGGCCAAAAGGGTGGTACTGGTATATAAATGGAGGTCTGTGGAATATAATATAGGAAAAAAATATGATCAAAATCGGAGACCAACACACTCATCGGGGTTTCACGGATCGCGATTCTGACTTGCACAAAACTCTTGTCAATGGGATCCCCGATTTCCTAATGAACAAAATGCCGACGGCGCCTTGATCTTCGACACCTGTCCCTCAGATGGACGGTCCCAATCCCTCCGAGATTTCGATACTTTCGATAACAAGTGACTTCAAAGTCCCGATCGCCGATGCCTCTGCTGACGTCACACGTGGTTTGACACGTGTTGGATCCTGCCACGTGTCACTCTGATTCGAGACTTACATGTTCCTCAAGTGTTGAATCTGCCTGACACCTGTCATTCCCTAGTTGTGCCACGTGTCCCTAGCTGACGTGGTCTGCTGTCGTGAGTTGGATCAACAGTCTAGATTCAATCGCGATTTCGCATATCGCTAAATCGGGGTTTTCGTTGCATTGTGTTCTTTGCATATTGAAATCCCGATCCCCGAAACTCCGACACAACCTGGATTCTACGGTTCAGATTCATTATGGATTCAACGGCTATGATTAAATCATGAAATCACATTTCACGATTTTGGGGTTCTTGATATCAAGTGGATTGGACATTTCAAAGTCTCGATTCCCGATTTTCGAAGAAAGAAATCAATGGTCCATATCTCATTCTTGCTTTAATGGCTACGATCAAATCGCGAAATCGCATATCGCGATTTTGGGGTTTTCGATGTCAAGTGAATTGGACATTTCAATCGATTCCCGATGGCTTATCTCCCTCGCAACTTCTACAGATTTGACGGTTGTCGGCCTTTCGGGAAATTTGAATGGGATCCAACGGTCACTAGATCTCTGTCTCCTTTCTTCTCTGCAAAATCCTGTATCTTGAGGTTTGTTGCGTGTGTTTTCTTCAATGATGTTCCTCCTAAGCTTTTACGTCCGAATCCCCAAGGGATTTTATCCTTCTTATCCTGCCATCTCCACTGTTGCCATCAATGACAACAACCATCAACACGCATTCATTGCTTGTTCAATATTTTCCAACACATTAATCCTAGGGTTTTTCTTCTCCAAGAAAGTCATCGTAGAATTTCCACAATAACTTTTTTTTCGAGATGATTCAAACCATGAAAATTGGAGGCTATTTAGAGGAAATATCAAGGTATCTGTGATAAAATTTCATATTTTGGGTCATCATACTTTTGGATATACACCCTATGGAAGATAGTGTATCTGACTAGTCCTATTAACTAGTCTCAAATAGGTGTTTTGGGTAAAATAGTTATATCTTATTAAGATAGGATCCAAATTGAGTGAGACTAGTTGCATTGGAAAGAGGAAAATCTATGGTGTTTCTGGTACAAGCTTCAGATTTTGATATCAAATATTGTACATGGGGCATGTTTTACAAGTTCTCTCTCCTGGAAAGGCCAAAACTCAAAAAGGTGTGGGGAAGTTACCCTAACTTCCTATTGGAACATCCAATTTTGATTAGACCTATGGAATTGATAAGAAGACATGTCATAGTACTACAAGTCGAAATTTTGGACTCATAGGGGCCAAAATTTCATAAATACATCAGAAGAAAGGTCGGCCAGGAGGACAGACTCCAAATTAAGGGCCAAAAAGGTACGTAACTTACAATTGGCATAAATTTTTATTGGAAGATATATTTTTTGTGATTCAAAATTTCTAATAAGGAGGAGAAAGAGGAGAATTATTCTTTTATTTCATGGCTCCAAAGGCTCCTCCGAAATTTACTTCACCAACTAAACCTCCATAAATATCAACCATGACTCAAGATGAAATCGACGAGATTTATCGTGAGATGGAAAACAAGATCACTGAAATGGAAAAAAAGGTGAATAAGAAGATAAATGAGAATAAGAATGACATGAAAAATATGATGGATGAAAATAAGAAATAAATACAAAAATCTATGAAGGAATTGAAAAATTCCATCTCTTCTCTTATCATTTAGACTCTAGATGAAAAAAATCCCTAAAGAAGATATCAAAATTCCAGGAACCCATGAAAATAAAGGTAGTAGTCATGTTGAACAACCAGTCAACAATAAAAAATTCTCAAGTGGATTTAACTCTAATAGTGGAGTTAATTATGGTGGGGGTCCTAAATTCAACCTTCCCAAGATTGCATTAAATAAGTTTGATGGAACAAAGTTCTTTATCTATGTAAACTAAATAGAGCAATATTTTGAACTACATAACATTATGGATGATAAGAAAAGGATTCACATAACAACTTCAAACTTTGAGATAAAACCATGTCAATGGTACCAATGGATAGTAAAAAGGCTTCCCCCTTTTTATCATTATATTTGGGGTTTATTTACAAGGGACTTAGAAGCACAATATGGGAAAGTTTGGGAACATGACTACTTCAGTCAATTGACAAGAATCAAGCACTTAGGGGATATTGAAGATTATAATTCAAAATTTCAGGTATTGGCCACAAGGGTGGATGACAAAAGTGATGAAAAATTGTTGTAAACTTACATGGGTGGATTAAAAAAGGACATTAAACATGAGCTTTTCTTAATATACCCTAAACATGTTATGGAATTTATGCAATATGCTCATCATATTCAAGACAAGAATAAGTCTACACACAAGTCTACCATTGTTGCACACACAGGGAGTAGAGACTGTTTTAGGGTTCACAAGACAAGTGTACCTCAACCGAAAAGGTTAACACCTCAACAAATGGATGAAATAAGAGAAAAGGGACTATGCTTCAATTGTGACAAGAAGTATAGCAAGGGGCATAAATGTAGTGAGAAGAATTTAATCTACATAGACTGTGAAGAAGAAGAAGATCAGGAATTTGAACCACCACAAGATCTAGATATAGAAGACACTACTCCAACAATATCTTGTCATGAATTGGATGGCATAAATACTCCACAAACCCTAAAGATAGAAGGATACATCAAAAAGAAAAGGGTATTTGTTTTTATTGATTCTAGTAGCACCCATAATTTCATCAACTACAAGGTAGCAAAAGATCTCAATTGCTATGTATATCCCACACCAGAGTTTCAAGTTATGATTGCAAAAGGAGGTACCATAACTTGTTCAGGGAAATTTCATAGTATTAATCTCAACATGGGGGGTTATTTTGTGGATATCCCCATCATTTCCATCCAAATGGGTGGTATCAATGTTGTATTAGGGTCCAATGGTTACAATAATTGGGAAAAAAACTTAAAAGAAGACAACTTAAAGGAAAAATCTTATTCAAAACCATTTATGAAAAAGAAATGTTGGCCATACTACATGAAGTTCAGAAATGGAGCCCTTACCTAATAGGAAGACACTTCAAATTAAAAACAGATCATGATAGTTTGAAGTACTTCTTGGAGCAATGATTGTCTTCAGAAGAGCAACAAAAATGGGTTATAAATATATTGGGTTATGAATTTTAAATTATCTAAAAAATGAAAACATAATGTTGTGGAAGATGCCCTTTCTATGAAAGAAGAAGAAACAAAAGGTTCACTATGTGCTATTTTTGTTCCACAATATTATTGGGTGGAAGAAGCAAGGATACAATGGAAGCAAGATCAAGAGGTATGCAATATCATTCAACAACTACATGAGCACACCATTTCCGTAGATAATTTTGTATGGAAGAATGGTTTGCTATGGTATCATGATCGCCTATATTTATGTAAGAAATCCCAACTCAAACAAAATATCCTTATGGAATTGCACACTTCTCCTATTGGGGGACATTCAAGATTTATGAAAACATACCACAAGATCAAGAAGGATTTTTTGGGGGAAGGTCTTAAAAATGATGTTCAATTTTTTTTTTCTAAATGTTTGTTCTGCCAACAAATTAAGGGAGATACAATCAAGATTCCAGGTCTCCTACAACCATTAGCTATAACAAGCCAACATTGGGAAGAAGTTTCAATGGATTTTATTACAGTTTTACCCAAATATGAAGGAAAGACTGTCATCGTGGTAGTAAAGGATTAATTAACAAAGTATTCCCATTTTTTCTCTCTTTCTCATCCTTTTAAAGCAATTACAGTAGCCACGACATTCATAGAAATAGTTCAAAAGCTACATGGAGTCCCTAAGAGTAATGTAAGTGACTAAGATCCAATTTTCACGAGAATTTTTGGACTGAAATATTTTCTTGTTTGGGTACTCAATTGGCTCATAGCTCATCTTACCACCCTCAATCTCATGGGAAAATTGATATTGTGAAGAAATTTCTATAAGGATATCTTCATTTCTTTGCATCTGATAAACAGACACAATAGGGCAAGTGGGTTCCCTTGGTGGAATAGTGGTACAACACATCCTTCCATACTTCATCAAAAATGTCCCCATTTCTAGAAATTTATGGATATGATCCTCCATCCATCACATCACCCTTGAAAATAAATATAAAGATTCAAGCAATGGAGGACCACATAGGGAACCAACAAGAGGTCCTCAAACTATTGAAGGAAAACTTGGTTATAGCACAAAATAGGATGAATCAACAAGAAGATCAACATCATAGTGAAAGGGAATTTGAAGTGGGGGATTGGGTATTTCTAAGGATAAAACCATACAAACAAATGTCCCTCAAGCAACAAAAGATTGTCAATAAATTAGCACCCAAATATTATGGCCCCTATAAGGCTTTGCAAAGGATTGAAAGTATGGCTTACAAATTGGAGTTACCTCCATCTTCACGTGTACATCTAGTCTTCCATGTTTCTTTCTTAAAGAAGGTCATCGAAAACAAGATCCTAGTCCAAACTATTTTAACAGAGATCAATGAAGAAGGTAAAATTAAGCAACTGAGAAATCAAGCAATTACAGAGTACCTCGTCAAATAGGAGAACCTACTAGTGGAAGAGGAAACATGGTAAGATGATTTCTTCATGCAGAAGCATATGTGGTTAGTCAAGTGTTGAGGAAAACACTTGTTTGAAAGGGAGGGGCATGTTAAGCCCCATGTTATGTATAAAACCCCTTATTAATCCCTAGATATTGAATTATTACATTTCTAGTAGGTTGGCTATAACCCTTCATTGCACCCTTTTATCATAATTGTACCCCTTCGTCTCTTATATATATATATATATATAAAGGAGATATAGTATTAAGATCATCTTAATTCATCTCTTATGGTATTCTTAAGTGGAAATATTGTAAAAGTAGGTTTCCCCCTTGAAGTGGACTGTAATTATTGATTTTATCATTTTTATGGAGTTGGATCATAACATTGCACCAAAACATAGATATATCCACAACACAATAATGATTTGTGATTGATCACGAGAGAAACGATATGGTTAGTAATCAATGATGCAAATCATGACTAGCAGATGCAAGGTGGCCCATTGATAGTGATAATGGGTACCAAGGTACTTTTACAAATCAATGCAGTATGAATGGATGTTTTGAAGTCAAACACTAGAAGGTCCCATGAAATCAAGGATAAATTATGGAAATATGTTATTGTATGTGAGGTAAATGATCGATAATGAAAATGGTAACTAAGTTATTGGGCCTTGAAATCAAACCCCCATAGAAAATATTGTTGCGGTTGATAAGGATAGATCTATTAGAGAAAGAGAAAGGATGAGTCCATGTAAACCAACACAAGTTACAACAAATATTAATAAATGATGATGAATTGGACTTGAAAAATGGGACAAGGATATGATCGGTATGAGACATAGGCCTTCCCATAGATTGAGAATAAATATTAGATGACTTGGTTGGTGGGTAACTAGGAATTGGAAGTTGGTGAAGCCGCCACAATAGTAGTGATGGACTCTTGTTGAGGGTAGAGGTCACCCGCATGGAGGAAACCAAAGAGGTTGAATTTGGGGCATCATCATATTGAGAAATGAAAATATGAAAGGAGGAAGGATCATGTAATTTTTGGGTTTCCTATGGATCAGTGAAATAAATCGATATGGATATTAATCAAATGGCTTCATGAAGACTAGCACACAAGTGGGTGCAATGGTCATCCCCACAAAGGGAACATTTATTTTATGGTACCTCTATGTCTATGTCTTGGTTGACTTGGGTGGGTAGGAGTACCTTCCCTTGAATGGGAACAAGCATGATGAGGGAGAGGGTCTATAAAAGTAGTCAAAACTATTTGTTGAAGGTCAAGAAGATTCAAACAATGGAAGATATAATGACAATATACTCCACAAATAGCACAAGAGTGTTTCTCCTAACTAGGGAGTCTTATTTCCATGTAGGGGATGGTGGATATGAGAGTAAGGGTGGTACTTGTTGAGGAAAAGGTATTGAAAACCTTACTCAATCATTTTCAAATCTTGTCGGTCTAAGGAAAGAAAGTTGGGAATGTCACCCGGGGTTTATATCCTTAAGACAATCACTTAATCCACATGTATTAATGTACAAGGAATCAAGGTTGGTTCTATATATTATATGTAACAGTGCAAAGAAATAAACTTAAACAAAAGTTACAGGAATGTGCACAAAAATTACAGGAATGTGTACATGGAGATAAAAGAAAAAGAGTGAACCAGATCATTAAAACACATGTGTGAGACTGAAACAATAATATGATTTTATTATTTATTTCATTATGAGATACAAAACTAAGTTCTATTTACAAACCCCTATGAGGGTAGGGAACAAATTCATATTTAGAAGCCTTCGATGGGCACCATACAAAAAGTGTCTGACAACAAAAATAAAAATGAAGCTAAAGATATGGATCAGCTTGCCACAAAATGTTGTCACTTGACTCTGCAAGATATTATTTATCAGTCATGAATTTCAATTCATAAACAAACAAGAATACATAGACGACCAAAGATAAATTATACACATTTAAAACAAGTTGTTGAAATATGTGATTCAATTTTTGAATCTTGCTTCCTTCAATAAGACCCTATTGTCATCAAGAGGGTTAATCCTTCTAGTAAACTTAGAATGAATAAAAATGAAATTATCTCACTAGTATAGAGAAAACCTTATGGTTGCAGTTCTCCTTCTATTTTCTCATCTTTGTCTATTCCTTACATTGAGATTTTATTCCTTCTCAATAGTTTATGGTAGTTCAAATACCTTTTCTTAGTTAAGTCTAATTAGCTTAACTAATTAGTTGAGACAAATAATATTAATATATATAAATAAGGTTCTTAATTAAATAATAACTAAATAGGTGGGACCCCTTGTGAATCCCAATTATTACCTTTAATAATCATCAAACATGAAATATAAAACTCAATCATTTGATTCAAATATCCTCCTTGTAACTCAAGTTCTCATAATTATGATCAAATATTTTAAATATCAGCAAAGTATAATATGACCATATCCCAAAAAGTATTATATCCATGTTGTCTTAAAAAACTGCCTAAATACATGTTTGTTGTCCAAAACATTGTCAAAGTAAAAATATCGTCCTCAAATAGGAAATAACATAAATAATCATTTAAAAACTATATTTACTGTAAGAGGAATTTGGCCTCTTCTCACTTCTTTCCTCTTTTGATATTTCTATGGTAGCCTTAGGTTGATCGGAACCTTGAGGTTGGAATGCATTGATAACATGAGAACAATCATCCTTAATATGAAGATGTGAAGACATAGATTCAGAGGACTCTTTGGATGATTTGGAGGCAATATCCACTCCTTTTCCTTTATCTTTCATAGGCTTGGGAACATCGATTTTTAACCTCTTACTAGCATGAGATGATTGTATAGGTGAGACAACATGATCAGATTGGAAAATTCGATTCTTTGGCAGTGGAGGAAAGGGTAATGGAAAAGAAGCAGTAGGCCAACTGTGGTGATGAACAGAAGGTTGGTGGACAATCTCTTGCCAACCATCATTTGCAAGAATTTATGGTTGCATTGACACATGAGAAGGAACATGGATACCAGAAAAAAAATTATGTGCTTGGAAGGGAGGTATTTTAGGTCGAGGTTGGAGGATCCCATGTCCAAGTAAGTTGAATAACCCAACTTGAAAGAGTTTATTTAATTCTTGTGGATCAACATCAAAATGTATTAAAAAATGAGGCCTTATATGGCCTCTCTGCCAATTTCCTATGCCTCTATTTCCTCTGCCATTATTGTCTCTGCTAAAGAAGAATCTCATCCTGAAGAAATATTCCAACATGTCATGAAAAAATCTTAACAATCCATGCATGAAACTCTACCTAAATAAAACAAAAAATTTGTCTCTATTATTCACCATAGAACACATGCAATCCATCCATTAACACCTTAAAACTTCATCAATCAATTGCCATTTGAACATGGCGTGGTAGGTCTATTGGGAAGATGAGGGGTTTATAGTGTATGAAAAATGGTAGCATGGATGAGACAAGATAAATGAATATTGTTCAAGAAAATGCAGAAGTAACAGAGATTGTATCTAAATCCGACCTTCTCAACACCAGTGATTAACCAAATTTTGTATTAATCCTTTTCTTTCCATAAGAATTTTAAATAATAACATAACAGGGAGTGTTTTAATGTATTTGGGAGGATGAGAGGGAGTATAGTGACTGAAAAATGATATAATGAGAGGGGAAAATGATTATTGTTCTATTATATTCCATAGCACTTATTAAAAAAATGCCATGACCATCAACAATAGAATTTCCAAAACTCTTCCTTGTTTCATAATTTAAATCCAATACACAATTATTTCAAAACCCCAGGAAAGATCCAACATTGTCCATTTCACATTCTTTATTTTTATTCATAGAGATATTTTAATAAGATATTGTACAAAGAATGATTCCAACAGCTAAACACAAACCACATCCAGCACATTATGGGGTTGAGAATGAAATATAATCCAACAACCAACCTTAATTATTTGTTTTTTGAATAGACTAGGCTCGAAAGCCATGTGCAACCGGTGTTCGCTTATCTTAAGATTATACAGTTTTCCAAAATCGACAAAAACCCCGTGGATAATCAACTAACGAACTAATATTTAATGTCAATAAAAAATCTTCTAACCATCCACTTTTATTTATTTATTTCACGGAGTTCCTTTTTTATAATAGAAGTTCGACAGAGATATTCAACACTACTAAAATTAAATCACATCAAGCACACTATGGAAAACAACATAGTCAACAAATCTTCAACACATGAGGCAAGTGTCACAACTTTCAATATTTGTTATATAACAGGCTGGGTTCAGAACCTAGTGAACCTAGTGTTATTACTCTAACATCATACATTTAGAAAATTGGAAAAACCCCATGGATACATGACAAAAATATGTGAATAGCCAACCTCTCTAATGTTGGATTACCACTGATAATAGACATCAAGCTCAGAGTTTGAAATTGTGATTCATCAAAAGAATTAATTTCTAGGTGAACGTGAAAGAAAACAAACTTTCCACATACTTCTTCCACATACCTCTCATGGCAGTCATAAGGTAAATATATTCATTCATATACAAATAGTTGACAGACATGAGCTACAAATATTCCAAGACTGGTAATGGAATTAAGAAAAAAACTATTCTTTTATATCATAGAGAAAAAAACCCTCAAATTTAAATGACAATAGACGAGTTAAACCTGAGCAACCTTTGCTACAAAATTTTCCAATAGTTACAGTAGAGAGAAGTATCCATTCTTGTAACATCCCGCTCTGGCGCACTGAGGACACTT
>JASDQU010292295.1:0-14352 GCA_032191745.1 Picea mariana
TTGCCAAAGAGTCTTAAGGAAAGAGGGAGGAGCATGAGGCCTAGCTTTAGCTACACCGGAATGAGCCTCCTCCCCTTAGGGTTTTGATTTGGTGGCCCTGCCATTGCAGCACCATTAAACCTAACTCTCCCGTCCTTAGGTTTAAGTCTTTCCAAGCCTTTAGTCTCTCTCCATTAGACTCCATTAACCCAAGGCACTAGTCTAATACTTGCAACGTTGAGTCTTTGGTGTGTAAACAATCTTTCAAACTCTCTTAATTTGAAACCCTAACTAACCCTAGCAATTTCTACTAACCCTAACTAGCTAGTGACGTCATGCCTATTTGAGCTCTTGTTTGGTATAAAACGTTGTGGCTTTGTCATCCTTTGATAAACATTTAAGTGTTAAGCAATTTCATTGGCTCATTTAGCAAAACGTCCACTTATTTGTCTACCAAAACTAATATAGACTAGGGCTGACGTCACCTTTGTAGCATAGTGACGCAGCAACAATATTGGTGTATGAGCANATTTATTGCATTGTGATATAATAAGGATTGATCTTATACATTGAATGCAAGTATCATTTTGTACTTATTGAAGAAGTATTATAAGCCTTTGTCTTTATTTGCAATCATTGGCTTCGTTAATAATTACATTTATTATTGCTCATATGTGTTAAAGATAGTCATTAATATTTCAAAGTACTAACCACTGCAGCACGTTTTAGTTTTATTTGTCTTGTCTCACAAACAGGTCCCCTTATCAGTGGAATACTTTCTTTGACTATCTCTTTGGCAGTAATCTGTGAAAGGAAATCTCCATCTTGATCCTATAAACCTTAAGCCCTTTCAGAACCCCAGATTACTAGGGACGTCTCCCTTGGGATTAGCCACCCTGAATAGAAAGAGCTCCCCATCGAGGTGACAGTGGGTGGGGAAGCTCCTGTTACGCCAGTTTGAGCCTTGCCTTTCAAGCTACTTAAACCTACCCTACAAACTGAGCGATAACATGTCTCACATTTAAACTCCTAGATTTATTTTTGTACTTAGCTTACCTAGCCTCGGTTATTTTCTTATGGACCACCCCCCTCGGCTTTGCTAGGAGTTGGCCTAGATGAAGGAATAGAGTATTGAGTGACAATCTCTCAACTCGAGACTTGCCCCCAAGGACACACCCAGTGGATAGAAGATTTCTTCCACGTGACCTGAGGTGTGTATAAGGCGGCAACAGATAGCATTTCCAGGGTCAATGCAAGGGCATCTTGCAAAGAAGTGGTATTGTAGGTTTCAACCGAAAGAAATAAAATCGTTTCCTCAATTGGTGAAGAGATTTCAAAAGGATTGGATCACGGGTTATGAAGAGGTTGAAGATGTTCAAGTCCTCAGGGATATACAAGGAAGAATGCTAGAAAAGAATAATGACTTGGTTATGGAATATGGCAAGCATCCTTTCGATGATATCCTTCGAGAGATAAAAGAGAAAATGGATGCACTTAGAAATCTGGTGGAATATACCCAAGCACAATATGTTGAGCCTCGTATCCAGCGACTTGAAGATGCCATATTTTGGAACTCAATTCTCTTGTGTCACTGTAGATTGTCTACTGTAATGCTTGTTTTTCTTGGCTACGGTATATTTTAATTGTGCTTTGACAGGGGTTACTTAAAATAATTGTAGGAGGTGACCAATCAATCCATTGAGGGGCTACATAGTCACATTGAGGAAAGGAACTAGACTTCTCTACTCTTCCATTTCCTTTTGGGCACCTAGTGAAACACTCCCAAGTTATTGGACCAACTTCCTTGGAAGTAGTAGCTTCAACCTAGCGGATTGTTCCTCACTTGGGCCTAAGTTCATCGGTTGGCTTGGAGACCATCCATCAAGGAGCTCTCCTAGCAAATCCAAGGAGGAACCCATCTTTCTTTAAAATTTCTAGCATTGTGGACAATAGTCCTTCAACTCCAAACCCAATCATGTAGAAAAATGCCAGGGCCAACCTTTAAGTCGCGAGGTCACAATCGCTCAAACTAAGAGACATCTTAAGGTTAAAAAAAGGGGGTGTAAAGATAATTCTCTCAATTCTTCAACCAATTACTTCAAAATATTTTAAATGATTTGTTATCATAAAAATACAAAAAAATCATACCCAAGCTTTGTTCTGAATTTTTATGTCTTATAAGCTAGTAGATCTAGGGGTTTTTGTTATTTGGGAATTTCCCTACCCCGAGATATATTCCCCCTTGAGTTTTATGTTTTATTGAATACATTTTACAAGGGTTTTCTTGAGAAATAGTGTGCATATCTGCATTATTACAATGAAAAAAATCTTCAGATCTACACTCTTGTGGACAAATAAAAGGGTGCATATTGTAAGTATCTACTTCATAAACCCTTATACATTCATTCCAGATCTGATTTATATATTTTATCTTTATTTTCTAGTCAATATAGAGTAAAACTACAACCCCACAAGCAATTTTATTGGTTGCAGCAAATTTTGGGTTTTGACCCTAGGGGGAATTGAACCCCAATTCCGTAAAAGTAATTTCCAACCAACTGGAAATTGATTTTGCAGCAGATCTGAAGGCTCTAGGGCACAAGATTCACTTGTACTTTGTTTCCCTATCCTCTAAACCCACAGATCTATTGATCTAGTGTATTTTTACACTTGTGGGAGGCCTCAAAAGGCCATTTTCTTGCTGGTTTTCTACATTTTATTTGTTTTTACCGGTCTGATATATTACGACAGCAAGCAAATATCTTATTTCCAGCCACATCATCAAAGGTACACACATCACAAATCATTTGTGAAGTGGTAAGGACATTCACCCATTTTCTTGTGCATCATTTAGCCAATATTTTGGTGGAATGGGGTAAGTCAGCTTGCTGATTTTTCTTTATTTTTTTTGTTATTTATTAGTCCAGAAGGTCTTTAAAATAATTAACTCCTACCTTCACCTAGTGTTCTCTATTTAGGCATTGGTCTTAAAATTCTTTGAGGTGAAGTAATAGTTTGCGAGAAGCCTCACAGAGCCTCTTAGTGTAGGAGTTTGGCTCGAACAGAGAAGGATAGATGTTGTGGTGACATTGGGCACCTTTCCCCTATGTTGCTTCTCTAGCAGTCTGAAAACCTTGTCAGGCTGCTAGTTTGGACGGTAATAGGACAATCATTAAGCAAACTCCCGAATAGCCACCTAAATCATTAGGCAAACTCCTGATGCTAGGTCCAAGAGTTTACCAAATCCCTTGCTTCTATAGCAAATCTTATATAGGTCAAACTGGTAGATCCTTCAAATCCCGTCTCAAAGAACATATAGCCGATACGACCCACAACTGAACCTCCAAATCAGCTTCGTCCAACATTCCTTCAAATCTAAACATGTAATTTTCTTTGACCAAACTAAAATTCTAGCCCCAACCCCTTACTACTCCACTCAGCTTATTTGAGAAGTTCTTGACATAGAAAAACATCCTAATAATTTTAATCGCGAAGATAGGTACAAACTTATAGCCAATCTTGGAAACCCACCATTCACCAACTTGATCAGTAGGCCTCCGATTTGGATTTTCTTTTCCTGCACTATCTCCCTTCACTGCCCTTCCCCCTTTTATTCTTTATACCTCTTCTCTCTTCAATTGCTCTAGGCTTTTACATTTTATATCCTTCATTAATTTTATTGCAATCTCATCATCTTTATTATATTATATTATAGTATAGCATTAGCTTACCAATATTATTAATCTGCACCATTACATTAACGTCAATATAGTTATTATTATATTATAAATATATAATACTATTATCATTTCCTTTCTTAGGATGACTATTCCAAGCACATCTAGCATTCTCTTAGATTCTTCCGTCTCAATTTTCTCATCGCGCAAAAGCCTTTTCCTCTCTCTTTTGTTGCTTTAGGTTTATACAATTTATTCTTTTTATATCTTTCATTCATTTTATTTCATTTTCATATCCTAGATTATATTATTTTATATTAATATATTATATTATAGTATTAACTTACCAACATTATCTTATGGCCTCAGTTATTAATCTACGCCATCACCATCGTTTTCATTATTACACTAACTTCATTATAGTCATTATTGATTATTCCACCTTATTATATAATATTATTATCATATCTTTATGTACTAATCTTCACAACATTTTCTTCCTTAGTTTGGCTAATCCAAGCTCATCATTACCTTCTTATCTCTGATTTTAGTAATTTTATTATTAGTAATCCATCTCTACCTCTTTATTACTTTTCATTTTTAACGGCTAACTTAGCCTCTTGATTTATTTTCACCACTAATTAATCTCAAAGGCTATTTTATTCTTTATTTAATCTCAACGGCCATTTTGACTTTGTAATTTTTATTCTTTACCTAACTCCTCAACGGTCACCTTCCTATCCAATTATTTAAATACAAAACCTCGACACTCATTTCCTACATATGAGCTTTTCGTTGTCCCTGATGATGGGTGGAGTGTCCACTCAAAACGTCGAATGTTTTGAAAACCATGTACACAATGCTTACCCAGAAATACATTCTACATCTTGAGGAGATTCAAGATGGAGGACTATAGACCGATGGCTACACCTATGGTTACCAACCTGAAGAAGGTCGTCACTTTAGATTCAGAGTACTGATAGGTTCTTTGATGTATTTGGTCAACACTAGGCAAAATATATGTTTTTCTATGAACACCTTGAGTCAATGCATGGTGGAGTCGAGGCAAGTGCATTGGATAGCAGGTGCTCAAGTACTTGAGAGGTACAGTGGAATATGGGTTGAGGTATCTTGGAGGTGGAGTGAGGCTACAGGGATATTCAGACTCAGATTGGACAGGGAGTGCAGTAGATAGGAAGAGCACCTCAGGGTGTTGCTTCAACTCAGGATCAACAATAATTACATGGTTCAGCAGGAAGTAGACTTTCATAGCACTCAGTGCAGTAGAGGTAAGGCCTATGGCAACGAGTATGGCTAGTTGTGAAGCCATTTGGCTTTGCAAATTGATTACAGGTTTATTTGGTCAGGAGTTGGAGCCCACGATGATATACTGTGATAATCAAAGTTGTAACAAACTCTCTAAGAATCCAATATTCCATGACAGGTCCAAGCATATTGAGATCAGGTATCACTTCATATGAGACAAGATCGAGAAGGGGGCAATCAAGCTTGAGTATGTTTCCACATATGAGCAAGTTGCAAATATTCTGACCAAACCCTTGGTTGAAGGGAAGTTTGTGTTCCTCAGGGACAAACTTGTAATGGTGCAAAATACCATCCTCGCTAAGAGGGAGTGTTGATGTTTGTAGCATCGAAAAGGTACTTTCGCACAAGTGTGTAGACGTGTGTAAGTTGTCCAAATCCTTCTACCTTAGTACCTTACTTTAATTAAAGGAATTATTAAAGTAAAGTGTTTTTGTTAATTAGTTGAGTTTTATTTAATGAAATGCTAAAGTTATTAGCATTAGTGAATTAAATCTTAGCCACTGATCTCAAGTGAGGTGAGATTTAATCTCAATCGTCAATCACTTTGGAGGTTAGGGTTAGGTCATAACTCAATATTATAAAAGCAAGGTTAGGATAAAGGAGGAGATACTTTTCTTTATAGAGTGAGAGCAAAGAAGAACTTTTTCTCAAGGAGATCTTGGAAAGGTGGAGAAAGACTTTCATCTAGAGATCAATACAAGTCAAGAAGAAGAGAGAACGGGGGCGGTCAAGAGGATCTGGCAGTCGAAGCCACAGAAGTTGAGCGGAGTTGTACGCACTTCATAGGTCAGTCAGGGCGTGTATGTACGCGGGATACAGTGCAGGAAAGCACGTATGTACGCAAGTGACAGTGAGGACAAACATGTACAAGTTCTTAGAAGTGAAAGTATGGGGTCGTACAGCCACGGAGGAATTGCTAGGGTTTGCAGGGGTTGTCTATAGTTTTTTTGTATTTCTCAGTGGGCTATTTTCTTGGGTTTGGGATCCCTTGTAAGCTTTGATATTATTCTAATGATAAGTTAATTTGAAGGGTAGAATATTTTTGTGTATTGTGTATGATATTTGGTTTCCAGTATCGCTTCTGCTATTTATTTCGATTAATTATTCCAGCAAGTGTATTTTTTTTTGTGAGCTACTAATCTGATTTACGGCAAGGAAATCACAAGTAAACTATTTACCTAGGTGTCAAGATTAGAAAGTTAACAAACCACATATGTGATAGGTGGTTACTTCGGAAATATTTTGAGCATTCATTCATAGATCAATTTGTCCACTTGGAGGAGGTTTTATGCACATTCATTGCTAGTTGTTGCTTGGCTCAATTGTGTACTCACCTAGGAGGGTGCACATCAAACTAATATCTTTAGAGGTCATTACTTGGTCAAGAAGGTGCCTAGCTATCTTGTTATATTTTGGGGATATTGTTGTAACTAACTCCACTTTTCTATTATTGTTGACTTTGTTGTTGGAGAGATGATAGCTTCACTAAGAATTGTTTCCTAGAATATTTTATTGCAACCTCCTAGAGGAAATTGTGGATCTCAACAAAATCTTGTTTATTTTGAGTAAGGAAGTTTGTTAAGGAAGTTAGAGATGATTATTTTATCATTATTCCTTGGAAAACTAATGGATCTGGGAAAACAATTCATTGTGTATTGTATGAAAGAGTTGAGCTTAAACCTATATAAAGGTTTGCACTCTCCATTTGCAACTTGGAACTCAGTGACTAGAAGATCTTGTGATTGTGAGCAAGACAACTCCAAGATCGTGGAAAATAAGTTACTTTATTTTTTTTTGAGTTATGATGTACTATATGTACAACTTTAGTATGTGTGTCAATGTTTTAGGCGCACCATTGGTAGACCTTTGTTTGTAGGTTTAGATTATTGAAAGCTAAATCTAGGATGTCCTTGTCTCATAGAGGAGTCAGAGCCCTAAACATCCATTGTGAGTGAATGCCTACACCTTGTCTCAAACAGGAGTAGTTAAACCCCTAAAGATTCACTGAGTAAATGCTTGACCACTTCTAGATTAGTTTGGTTGTGAAGCTTCCCCTTAGAGAAGTCTCTTCCCTTCTAAAACTTGTGATATCATGTCAACCAAATTAGAGTTGTTATATGGCATCTCAACTTGGCTACTTATAGCCCTTAATCCTTCATTGGAACTACCCTTCAAAGGTTGCATGCATGAATCCATAGTCCAAACAAATAAGGCATTAGTTTACCTTTCATCCACCATTCTCAAACCATTTTTATTCACTTTTCCTTTTTTCTAAGTTGCTAAGTTTCCTTTACTCCCATTCCATACTACAAGAAGTGAGCTTAGTAACTCCAAAGGAAGCCCCTCTTGACTTAGGTTCATCCTTTGTCTAAAGTGCAAAACAAAGTTGGTGAGGTCATAGTGGTCAGCCTCTTAGTTATACAAGTCTTAACCTAGGTGATTTGGACTTTAGATTTTTAGATGATATATTTTGTGGTAACACATGGCACACTTCCAAAATGGCACATGTGAACCGATAAAGCATGAGGAGATGTGTAAAGTGGTAGATCCAAGGAATAATAAGTCAAATAAGCCATGAACCATATGCCAAGTCACCAAGAGTCCAACCAACTTATCAAGAAGTAGGACAACCTCATCAAAATATGCACAAACTAATGACAAGTGTGCATATGCCTCCAAATCTGAGTCAAACAAGGGGAGCACTCTACATAAAACCATGCTCCATACCACAAGTAACCCATCCATGTGAGAATATCATTGATAAGAGCAAGGGCGTTGGAGAAAAGGGTCTCTAACCATGCTCATATCCACTCATCCAAGTAACAAACCATATGTAAGAAGGGTGGCATATGCCATGTGCTCTATGCCATGATGAAGCCAACCAAATGAATGTCGATACAATGTCCACTTAGCCCAAAAGTGCTAGGGCATTCCACCAAGGGATCCATATATCCTCACCTCCAATCAGCTAGCAAAATATTGAGACTAGAAAATCACATGACCAAGTGCAATGCTATCTCTTCTATGATAAGCAAGTATACCAAGCAAAACACCATCAAGGCATCAAACACATCATCATCCATATCATCAACTATCAACCAAGGCACCAAGTGGAACCATAATCCCTAGGCCATCCAAAGCTCCATCAACCTATAGAACCTGCCTTTGGTGATAAAAATCGCAAGCATGGTAAAAACATTCACTAGTGTAGGCCTCATGCAAAACGAGGGTTAACAACTAGTATGGTTCATCAAAATGTGATGTTAAGATTACACTCAACTCCAACATTTCCCAAATTAATCTTTCACTCAAGCTCCATGTCTGATGGAGAGTAGTGATTTGAAAATAAACAGATATCTATTAGAGATTTAATTATACGTTTTGATGACTCTAATGAAATATTCTAGCAATCTTCAATTTATAAAATTGAGCAGGGAGGTTTACAACATTCTGAAGGATACAAGTATAGCATTAAATTGGGATTAGAGAGACTTCTTTTTGAGATCTGCTTTTGAAGGCTTCTCAAGGTTTTAAAAACTGGTTGAAAGAGACGTGAGAAGATTTTGGTTATGTCAGTCCTTGACACTGTTAAGCTGACTGATGTATATATTGTTTTTTATATTTTATACTTGCACCAAGGTTTTGTTCACAAGGATGAGAGATAGAAATGTTACTCTGTTGGCTGGTACGGTTCTGTTGTGGATTGAATGTTGCACTTAAATTGTCCTACTATCATTAAATCTACTATCAATCTACTCTATTCTTGATAATATTGTTTTCAGCTTAAGATTAAGTTAAATTTGAATGCTCTAACCCACCAAATTAAATACAGGAATAAATTTCTTGCTTCAGTACCATATACAAATTTTGTTTTCTATAATGTTGTCATTGGGCACTTTGACATTATGTTTATCCTTTTACAAGATCATGAATCATGAAAAATCATATGAAATTTCAATTTCGCAATAAACAATCTTCAATGTATGCATTGAGATTCAAGATGTAAATGTGTAGAATAGCTTTCTGTCTAAATGCATTTGAAAATATCTCATCTTTTATGAGATAGACAACAGAACTTCCTTTTTAATACAAGTTTCTTCTTGATTTGATAAAACATCTTTCCCAGGCTTATACTAGAAGGAATAAATCCCATGCTCCTATACAAGGAGAAAAAATTCTGGCAGGATCCCATATCAATCTTCAAAAGGCAATTGAAGATAAAACTCGCGCGCTGTTAAATTGTCCCTAATATGAACAAATCAGACTAAAGTATTCAAGCATCAATTTCAGCCCATCAATCTAAATGCAATGCTGATTACTGAATTTTCCAGCCAAGCATGTAGCAATCTTTCTCAACGAGTTACTAGAATATACAAAAAATCCTATTTCTATCATAGGCAGAGAAGAAGCAATTTACAAAATTCATTGATCTACAATGTAATTTGACAGGTAAAAATACTCTGTATTCACGACAGAATATAGAAATATCTTCTTTCTAGCATAGGCATTAAAAGAAGCAGTTTACTAAATTTATTGATTTACAATGTAATTTGAGAAATATATCATTTGTATTTGCATATCAAATATCTTATAGAGCTGTATAGATCCTATGTACTCTGTTTGTTATGGCATTCCATACATCCTATGTTTGTCTTAGAGGATGATAATAAAAATTTCATTTAATTTTTGTTTTCCCGTTTCCATGTTTCCCCACTTCCCTTCGTTTCTCCTGTTTTCTGAGAAGTCTTCCCCAAATTTCCTCCTCTTACTAGGGCCCAGCCATTCCAGTTTCCAGAAACTGATTTCCTACATTTGTCTGATTCCCATTCTGGTTCTTCCAGACAATTTGCATTGCAGGTTAACCAAAATAAACTATTTCTTTTATAAGATACCAGCTAAATTAGAAGCAATAAACATGGGAAAAACCTTTGTGTTACAAAAAGATCAAGTCCGCATAGTACATCTATTAGTAGTAATTTACTGTGCCTCCATGGACAACCACTACTAATGTAACATTTTGAGAACTCAAAACAAAAGAACACCCCGCATCAAGCCATTTACAATTCCAACATGCAGTTCACCATACATGCCAATGTGAGAAGAAAACTTTGGAAATCCTCATGTAGTATACACGAAAGAAACATAAACCTCTTGAACAGATCCATGGAACAAATATTGACAAGCAAACAAAAGTGTTGATTCACGTATTTCACAAAGTAAAATAGAAAATTAGCTATGATACAAGCATTCAAATTTACCTTTGCACCTCGCCGTTTATTGTAACAGCGAGGCAATGACTATCCCCACATGCTATTTGTTTAATCCGAAGTCCTTGTAGGGTCTTGATTGCTTGTGGAATAAATAAATCACTAGAGTTTCCATGTCCAAGCCTTCCAAAATCTCCCCTTCAAACAAGATACAACATCAAACTATTTAAACAAATGGATTGTGTATTTGATTCGGACTACTCCTTGAAAAAAGTATTCTCCAAAAAATAAAAATTAAAAATTAAAAATAAAACAAGTTAAATGAACCACTCTGAAAATTTAACCAACCACGAATTAATATGACCCTAGAAAAATCTCTAAAAAGGAAGCCAAAGATTGAATGATATACTGCGGTTACTTGGCATCATACCTTCTAGTTGCTTTCACCTACATTGGTCAATCATGTACACAAACATAATTGCTTTTTTTTTTTCCTCTGCCTACAATTTGCCAAAATCCCGCAACAGATAACTGAAAACACTAAAGCAATTCTACACAGCTTCATACAGGTTAATAAAAGTGCCCCTCCTCAAGTAAAGTAGGTTAAATTTTCCCTACAACTAAAAGTCATCCATTAAGTCTGCGACTCTGCAGTGACAACTTTACTTTTTTATGGGTTCCACTGGACTCCACAAGGTTGCACTTAAAGGTTTTCCACTACATCTCTTCTATATCAAACAGTTATGCAAAACAGATAAGTGGCCTGCCCAAGGAATCCCCCTTCAGCTTGAATTTCCCTTTAGCTTGAATTAGTCAGATTGATTTCAGAAAATGATTTTCTTATTAAAACATTAATGAATCAATTTAGGCTCCAATTGAACACAACAATGATTTTGGATAATACAAAAGGGTTAAGAAGTACCAAACAGTTATTATCACTGATTTAAACCAGAAAAAGAAAACTACATTTTTGACTTAAGTGAAGATAATCGTAATTGCATTGCAATTTCAGCATTCAATTATAACTCACAATATTTTTTCTATTCAGAAATCTTACCAACCCCAACTGTAAACCACCAGCCTTGAGTCTGAATATGCTGTTGTATGATCAGCCCCACAAATGACTGAGGTAATTTCACAACCATCAAGGGCACTTACAAATGTGGGCATAGGTCGGTCTTCTGCATCCCCATGGCCTAATTGTCCATCTTCTCCACGACCCCATGAGCAGACCAAATTTCCAGCTGTACATTCATGAAAACGGGTAAATACTAAAAATCATTGCCCTTTTGCAGAAATAGAAAGAGGAAAGAATGTGCCGCATGTGATAGCCTGGCTTTCACGGTGTCTAGTTCAGGCAATCAAATTAGAAGGGAGGATGTCCAAAATTTATTCAGACATGCTTATGTACCTATGCTTGGAATCTGACCTGAACTGGAATTCAACTTGAAATATTGTACTTGTCATAACAAGCTACTTACAGTAGAGGCATTGCAAGGGGATTTGATTTGATTTAGGACATCATTCATCAGAAAATGGTTGCTAAAACTTTAAAAGACACAAATGAATAGGATTCATAACAAGTTTTAAGATCGACGAGTTTATCTTTCTACCTATATAATAACAGCTCCTAAATTATGCCATCAGGGCTATTCTTATTCCAAGTACTAAGTATATCTGGGTAAAAAAATTTACACAGCTTAGTTGGATTTCTGTTTCAATAATTAAAAAGACCACAATTGAAAAGAAAATATGTAGGCAATCTACACAGAGTCTGCAGATTATCGCAGGCCCTAAAAAGAATCATACACAGAACATAGATTGACTGTGCAAAAGCTAAACCCTCTAACCTCTCTATTTCTATGATTTTCTTGGAGATAGATGCAATATTATTTCATTCCCGTGGGAAAGGATAAATCATGATTATTTGTGAGAACATCTTCAGCATTAAAGTTAGCATATAATAATGGTCATATAATAAAGTTATAATGTACTTTAGGTTAGTATTAAGTGACTTATGTCACATGACATAAATAGAGTTGTGTTAGATTAGGATAGTGCTTAACTAATAAAGTGGTTGTATGGGATTTTGGTATGGACCATGGTACATTGTCGGCCTTGTATATATGGACATCCACGCCATATTGTATGTATTGACATCCACGCCATATTGTATGTATTGACATCCACGCCATACTGAGTATGGATCAAGCATATCATTCTCTCTTTTAATATATTATGGTTAGCAATCTTTGTCCACATTCCATGGTTAAAAGAGGCCGAGTAAGAAGTGTTATCGCGCAATTCGTACTTGCCAAAAGCCAAAGGCAAGTGGACACTAAATTGGCGAAACAAGGAGGATGTCCTATCACTGACACCTTAATAAGACACCTCTTTCTATTTAGGAGTGGCACCCCAAGGGAGATGTCCCCGGTGACCTGGGGCTTTGAGAAGGCTAAGGCAAAAGTATCAAGAAAGTTCCACCCCTCTCACAAGTCACTCTGATCGAAAGTTCCAAGGGTTTTAAAGAGATGAAGCAAAGTAATATTTAGGTGCACCTGCCCAAAACAAGACAACAAGAAAAGATGCTATTTGCAAGTACCATATGATGATAGTGCTTCATAAAACCATAAACTTTTGATAAAATGAACAAGCTGATATAAAAGCTGATGCAATAGAAGTATTTATAACAGCAATATATATAGCAATAGCTTCACAAATATGCCTCAATAAAGCTTCAAAAATGACAAGACATGATAATATAAACTTGACAAGAAGATAGTAATTGTCAAAAGCAATGATGGCAATGTACAATCAGCTTTAAAACTTGCTTTTAAGATGAATTTGCTGCTGTTATAGATGGTTGTAGCAATCTTTTGCAAGAGCAGCAAATTAGTTAGTAGGTTAGTCTAATCTAAAGTTAGAAATAGTTAGTAAAGGTCTTAAGGTAGATGGTTTAAGAGTTGTTTTAGTCAATCAATCACTTGCAAGGTATGAACTAGTGCATTTTAGGGTAAATGGAGTCAAAGTTGCAGCGGCAATTCTTAGAGGGAAACAAAAATGATAATGAATGAGCTAAAGGAATAGGCAAGATGATTGAGGTGTTAGTAACCTAAGCCCTCAATATCTAAAACCCTAGAGGGAAAAGATGTTAGAAAGTAGGTAACCCTAGGCCCTAGCGATTTCCTCCTTCTTTAGATCAAACTTGAAATAAATGTATGAAACTTAATGAAGCAATGATACAAGAGTGCTACAAAGCAGGGCTCTTAGTATATCCTTCAAGGGAGGTGTTCTCTAGCAAAATCAAGTAGGTGAAGAGTTATAAAGAAGAGGACAATAACATGTGCTTTTCTCCTAGGCTTTCACACTAGCAATTTCATAATCTTAGAAATGAACAAGTAAATGCACCATAACCATTCAAAATAAAGAAGGATTGCAGATTTCTACTTACTTCATCAAGAATAATCTAGCCACAAACCCTAGTTGAAGACTTTCCACCATGAAAATGCAAAAATACACCAAAAATAGCCTCCTCCAAGAGTTCTGCACCACTTAATTTCAGCCAATAAGCCTTAAAACCTGTGTTACCGGATTTGCGGGGTCTAGACCCAGGATCCGCGGATCCGGATCCGCCCAGATCCGCCAAGGAAACGCCCAACCAAGGTTTCCGATTTGCCAGGAAACGGATCCTCTCACCCAGAAACGCATCCGTATTTTTTGGAAACGGATCCGACCGTCCAGTGACCCCACACATGCGGATCCCAAAATATTTTTGATGGTTTTAGGGCTTGAGCCGCGGTTTCGGTTTTCAAGGTGGTTTTGAAACATCTTCCACGCGGTTTTAGGGTTTTGGCCTTCGGATTATAAGGGCCCAACCCCACTTCACAAGACAGCAACAGGGCCCGACACTCACTTTGAGCAGAGTGCAGACTCCAGAGGTGCGCATGGGAATCAAGAGCGACAGCCTGCGGGAAGGAGCGACAGCTACAGGTATGTATTGTTTTTTGACTTTTTATTTAAATTTTAAAATTAAATTTATTATATATATAACACTGTGTTATATATTTATATATAACACAGCAAACTGTGTTATATATATAATATGTATTGCTTTTTTGTTTTTTATTTAAATTTTAAAATTAAATTTATTATATATATATATA
>JASDQU010292299.1:0-13619 GCA_032191745.1 Picea mariana
AAGGAGGTGAGTTTTCAACAAAATTGCAAGAAGTTTTGTTACACAAACCCTCGGAGTAAGGGTATTCCTCAGCGAGAAACCGTTCAACTTCAGAATCCGAGTCTTCGCTGACCGCGATAGGATCTAACTGCACAGGGGGTTTAGGTTTATTCCTCACCATGCGAGAGATGAGCCTAGCATTCTTCTTGCATCTAGTATTAACACCAGTCTTTTCTCTAGTCTTACGGGTTGTAGCTTTAGCAACTTCGGTCTGTTCAGTCATAGCCAGGGGTGAATTAAAAGATAATTTGGGTTTAGGTTTGGGTAGGAGAACATCATAAGGCATAGGGGGTTTGGGTTTGTTCTCGGCAATCATAGGCTTTTCCACCTGTGGAGGATGTGATCCTTCAAAACCGTTGCGGCTGAGAAAATCATGCCAGGAATCTCGTCGTAACCCCAATTCATAAACAAAAAGCATCTTAATTAACCCAACATGAAAAAGACTAGTGTCAGCATGGCTACGCTTATATCTCTTAGCCATTTTGAACATACTTCGGTGTAAATAGTGTGGCATACTAAGCCCAAAACCCATAAAAATCATTAACAAGCGTAGGTGAAATAGGAACACGAACCCGTACCTGCCTTCGCAAGTTACAAACTGTTTGATAATCATCAAGAGATCATACCAGCGGGGTTTTAACATCCTCGCTGGTAAGCCTCGGTCGCATGAATTCACCGTGCGGGACTGAAACAGTAATGTCCACGGGACATCCTTAAACTTATAGCTTTTCGACCATTTTTGTCCTTCGACAGGCAAGCCAGTCGCAGAGCTGAGGGATTGTTCAATGACTTCAAGCTGGACATCTCCAACTTTGGCCCTATAGCCGTCGAACGATAAATCAAACTGCCGAGACACAGTGATATCGTAACCATCAAATTTCCTGATAAATGGAATCCACCCAAACTCTTCTAAGTCGTCATATGCACCATCAAAAGTTAACAGCGCTTGGGATCCGTTGGGCTCGGCTCTCACAACAGGAGCCATAGTTCCTGTACATGGTAGGGTTCCAAGTGAATGAAACAATACACAGAGTGATAATGCGAGGGTTTAACCGATTGAATGCTTGACGAGACCGAGAAAAAAACCATGCGTGCGAAGGTGGTGGGATTACCACCGCCACGCACTGCATTAATTAACTGAGTACAGTGTTATCAAAACATGATCGTTTATACCATGCATATCAGCCAGGAAATCGGTGTGTAATCATGTTAACGTGCCACTTACCCGAAACAGAACTAACACTACACGTTACGTTCAAGTGCCAAGTGTATAGTCCAATCATCATAGCATCCAACACTAACCATCGATCAGTCGTGTCACTTCAATGCCTCATACCACTGTTAATACATTCATGCCAATACATAGCCTGAAACTATATGATCGGTCCATAAAACATCGATTCATAAAACCAATGTATCGAGTAAGAGTTTAAATTACAAAATCGAAATACCAATAGGTTGATCAAAGCGCTTTTGCAAAACTTCAAACCATCACCACTTTATATGAAATTAAACTCATAATATCGCCAATGTGTTTTAGCATAATCGAAGTGTCAAAACATTGCAACATATGAAAATGATAAGTTGAGAGTTCAAAGTAATAGGAATTGAGTCACATACAAAACCAAAAGCAATTACGAGATTTATGACATCACTTTCCCTAGAGAAATCAAGTTGCACAGTTAAAGTGAATGGCTATAGTTTGAAAGAACCCTTTGCAGTGAAGTGATAAACCAATGGTCACATGTCTTTCAACAAATCAATAAAAAATGACGACAGTCCAAACAACGAGAGAGGTGTTTTCACACTTTCAGTTGTGAAAAATCAAATCGAAATCAAATTTGCAATTGTCGCAAAAAGAAACAAATGTCTTGAAGCGTAGTGCGATGACGATTTGTCGCTTAGAAGACAAGAGGTGTGGGCAGCGTTTTTATAGTAATAAAAAAAATAGTTGGCTGCCAACACTGCTGTCTGTGAGTTATTTTAGGAAAACAAATATGGCAAATTTTTGAATAGTAGGGTCCAAATATATCTTCGTATATAAAAAACCATGATAGCTATATAAAAATGAGAGAGTTTTTTGTTAATGGTCCCATTTCAAACAAAAACCTCTCTTTTTTTCCAAAAATTCATCTCCATCTTCTTTGAAATCGCTCCCAAAGTTAGTGACTGAAACATGAAATCATTTATTGTTTAAATCTGGAAAACGTGCCTTCAAATATTCACTTGTATATTCCTAGGGATTCTTTTTTTGTGGAAACTTCCAAAGTGATAGCTAATGTGGCCCATTTTAGAGGTGGTTTTTCAATGGATTTCTCAAATTCTTCATGTTTTGCTTGGGATATTCTTCAAAAGTTGACTGCTAAAACAATCAACTACATGAAAATTCTGCAATTTTTTGCTGTAGCTTAGTATTCCATAATTCAAGTGCCAGTTTTTCTTGTTTCATATCTTTGAAAACAACCTGTAATTTCTTGATTTTACTATTCAATTCATCCTATGTATTCATTTTATATTTCTCATGGCCTTCCTCTAGTGTAGGATGATTTAAATTAATTGACAATTTTTGTCTTTCTTTTCCTTGTTTCATGCTTATGTCCTTTTGAAGATGAAACTACAATAATCTTCTCTTCTGAATAATTTTTTGAAGTATATATTTCTTGTATGTCTGGACCTGGAAGCTCATCTATCTCTGGGTTATAAGTTGGATCTTTCTTTATCTCAACTTTAGAATTCATTGTTTCCGTCATTAGCAATTATTTCTTTGTTCTCCTTTTTTCTGTGGGGTTTTCTCTTTTATATCATATCAATAATAATCAGATTGTCCTTCTTCAAAGAAGTCTTGAATAAGGATTTGGAATTTAGCCTTATTTACTAGTTTCCCTGGTTTTTGGCCTGCTTTGGTAATCCACAACTTGTTTTCCCTTTTCAATCTTTCTCTGTCTTTTATCAATAATTTTGTTTACAAGTTCATCACGATCTTCTGTTTCAGGTTCCAACTTGATTCCTCTCAGCTGCTCTACTCTATGTTTTTCCATCCTTCTTCTTCAACCATTTCTGTGGTATGCCCTGGCTCTAGTTAGGGTTTTGATGTTTTGGAACGATAAAGTGACTATCAAAATCAACATTCAACTTATCCTTTTTCCACCACCTCTTTTCACGGTGACCATGAAATGTGGTACAAAAATCATACCACCCTACGTTCTTGAACTTATGCTTCAATTCGAGATAAGATTCTAATAATTCCACCCCCTTTGGCTCTAAACGAGTGACCTATCCTCCTTTTTTGGGAGCCATTCTCTTGGTTACCTTGTAGAATATGGGGTTTCAGACTCAGGGTTGTTCTGTAATTTTTCAGGCAATTGAATGATATACATGAGCTTCTTTTATTTGCAAAACAATGGTTAGACCATGATATAGATATTAATGAAATTCCATGTTAGAATTTTTCATGTTATTAAAATGTGGCTCGAAACCCTAATTTGATGTGAACACTGGCGGGTATAAACACGATCTCTCTAGATCATCCTCCCGATCCTTATTATGATGAAATCATAATGTTTTCACATGCTGAGTCTTTGGCATAACTCACAACCACTGACATAATTTTTCGGGTTGGAGCATGTTCATAGCAATGATGATTTCAGGTGCTACAAGAATAACATTATTCTTGTAGCACCTTTCAAATTTTTGAATTTAAAAAAAATTGACTCCAAGTCTAATGGAAGATATTCGTCTTATCTAAAATTCAAACTTTATCTAACTAATGCATGATAAAAATTCCAAAGCAAATAAAAAACACTCCAAAAGTCATACAAGAAAAGGGTTATAGGGAAAAATTGATACTAGGAAGAGGTAGTATAGGGGAAATTGGTAGGTAAACAGTCATGAACATATTTAATGAGTAACAATGGCTCTTTTTGGGGATAATATTTCATGATGAAACATTAATAATCTGTGGACCAATGCCTTTAAATTAAATTATAGAGTGTTTCTCAAAACCTTGGTTTGATTTTTCCCTTTGCCAGCTACTTATTCATCAATCAATTTCATTGCATCTTTTAATTGCAAAGAAAATTGATAACACACCAATACTTCCATTGGGCCATGGATTCTTATTCTTGCATACTGAAAACTTGACACTACTCCCACACTGTAAATTGATCTTCAAACTGAAGCCAACATGCTAACAAAGAAATCTTATTTATGTACAACTCCTACACAACTAACCAATCAATTCCTTGATACGGTCACATCAACCTTCCAAAGCAACCATGAAATCATTTGACTGACAAGATGGTCTTCTTCCTTGCAGGTAAATACAAAAATGTAGAAAAACTGAGATGTTTGCAGTAAAAAATGAATGGACAACCCATACTTACAGTTGCAATTTTCTTTAATTCCAAATGCTGCAAAATTTTGAACCTATGGAAACACTGACTCCATGTAGATGACTACTGGATCATATATAATATGAAAAAATTCTAGCTAATGAAAAACCCAAACCACTCCCCTGCAATTTCTGTTGTATTTGTGAGACCATAATCCACTTAATTTCCTTGAAACAACACATGAACATCACTTTTTTTTTTTATTACAATCAGGGGCAACAATGAATCCTTGAAAATGCTGATGTGTTTTTTGTGCAAAAATCTCTTTAAAAAAACAATATTATTATAAGAAACAAGAGGATGCGACATAGTTTCATCAGTTTGAAGAGCAGTAATATCGAGATTAATATAATATTTCCTCTGCTGAATTGTTCCCTCAGATATTGATTCAAGAATGTCATATGTGGAATTACTGGCTTCCTGAAATTGCTACACAATAGTTGATGAGGAGTAAAAAAAATTTGATTGTTCTTCATCTCCCTTATAATCATTGAAAACAAGAATGTCTTCATAAAATATTTGATCAACAAATTCATCATAGTTATGACTATTGGGAACTTCTGATATAATGTCAAAAGTATCTATAGTCTGACTACTAATAGCTTCATTATGAGCATAATGCTGAAAATTATTTTGCTGGAAATAAAAACTAGATAAGGATCCATAAGATAACGAGTCTTATTGTACTTCATTAACATTTACTTCCATCTTATCATCCACAAAATTATGAATATATGAATCAAATTCTTTGCAACAATTTTCAAATAGAGACTCAGTAGGAAAATTTTCTTTGCGATGAGAATGAAATGCAACATGAAACTCTTTCAGGGAAGAAATACTAGATATAGGCAAGGATCTACACCATTCTCAAGGCTTCCTTTCTAGAGAATACATGAACAACTTTATCAATACATCGTCATGAAAAATGTTTAAATGCTGCATAAGTTCACGAAACTGCAACAAATGTTTAGCAGGAATGTCCCAGTATTCTCCTTTAAATCTTGAAAAACAACATTTTCATTCTTCTCTAGCAGGCACAAAATTGGGAAACCTAGGTACTTTGGAAAAATCACAAAATGTATACCTCTGTGCCAAAATGTCTTCCATTTCTTCTGAGGTTCTGGATCAGTGGAGTCACCTATGGATTCTTCCTTCATGGATTCACTAGATAAATGATCTGCAGTCAAATTGATGTCCACTTCCTATTCACCATCAAGGAGAGGATCTAGACATTGTCGTTCTTCCAGGGAAAATAACTTCTTTCCTTCGTCCCTGACAACAACACAAAAATATTTTGGTCCCTAAATTTGAACTTGACTACTAAAGGGAAAGCTAGGGAATCATCAAGTTATTGCAATGGTTTCTGTTTTTTGAGTCTATTTAGATTTTTGAAGTTGGTTTGAGGGTCAAACAATGGGTAAAGAGTAATATCAGTTTCTTATCATAGGAATAGGTTCTTATCACACTTTGTTTAGTAACTGGTTGTCAATCTGATGAGTTAAACAAGAGGCTTCAAAAATAGGACAAAGGTATGTGGGTTTCCAATTGGTCCGCTCACATATGAAAATTCTTATTTCCTAAATATCATTTAAGAATAAGAAACATGTAGTTGAACATAAAATATTAAATGAATAAGTAATCAACAATTTTTTCAATGACCATATCATAAACAAAAAAGATCAATTTTTCATTTTGGAAAAATAAACATACATTCAAGTAAGACAAGGAAGAATAGAAGACATACGAGAAATCTAACCATCATATATCCATTTCAATTAGTGAAAAATGAAACATACTCCAGTCCTTACTGATAGAAACATAATTTTGATATCTCCACTTTGACCTCCCTAATTTCTCCTTCTACAGAGTTTATATAGAAAAAAGTACATAATTATCAAGATCCAAAAGAAACGGATATGAAAAACTCCTCATCCATATTTAGTTTACTATTTCAAATAATCAAGGAGGATATTATATTTGATCTCCAAGTCGAATTGATGAGGTGGCTCATCAATTGCTGTCTATGAGTTATTTTAGGAAAATAAATCTGGCAAATTCCTGACAAATAAGGTCCAAATATCTCTTCATATCTCCAAAACCATGATATTTGTGTAAAAATTGAGAGAGGTTTTTGTGAATGGGTCAATTTCCAACAAAAATCTCTCTTTGTTTCCAAAAATTCATCTCCAGCTTCTCTGAAATTGCACCCACAATTAGTGACTAAAACAAGAAATCATTTATCGTTTAAATTTGGAAACATTTCCTTCAAAGATTCACCTGTATCTTCCTAGGGATTCATTTTTTGTTGGAATGGCCCACTTGATAGATAATTTGGCCCATTTTAGAAGTGAGTTTTCAATGGATTTCTAAAATTATTCATGGTTTTCTCACCGATGATCGATTTTTACCACAGGTAAGTTTCAATCTAGACCATACATATTATATTCGAAGTTGATCTGGACCATAAAAAATAAGTGAGAAATCATTTGATAACTTAGGTTTTAAGCCAAAACTATGTTCACACCTAGTTATATCCATGTGATTTGACCTATCCACATTGGCCATATTATCTCAAGAGCCCCTTAATAGACACTCTACACCATACAAACACTACATCAGCATCTCGAAAAATGTTCTACATTACCATAACACAAGAGAAGAGTTCACAACAAAGTGTCACCAGGATCGACACATATACTATCACGTAGAATAGTGGAACCATCAACAACCTCAAATCCCCAAACCCCGATCTAAAAGCTCACTGCATACCAAAATGAAAGAATTTGAAACCGTCGATGAACTGGAAGAATGGTCTACTCGCGCCACTGATTATAATAATGCATTAATTTCAAAGCACGGGGTGGATGACACATTTAAACTTTGAATATTTACAAAGATTTTTTTGTACACGGTAATGGTAAATGTTGGATCGAACTTGCGAGAATAAGGTATAGAAGATCAAACTTGTCTTTCATTGACACATCCTTCCATTGAGATTTTGAGAGCTTTCACGCAACCAAGAACTTCCAAAGAACTAGACACTCTTCCCATCCAAGTCAATTGTTGTCAAATTCAAGTGGTATTGCTGGGAATGGTAAGCATTAAATCTAAAACTCTGTTTTTCCAGTCGGGTATTGTTGATTTTCAAATTATAAGTTACTATGTTTCTCAGGATTATTGATAATTCGTGAATCTAACGACACCGTTTGATGCAGAGAAAATGCATCCCCATAGACCAACGACCCACCAATTACCAAAAACACCAAAGGGAAAGAATTTACAAGTTGGTGAAGCTTCAATTTTGACCGATGTTGAAGAATTGGAGCCCCTACCAAAGGTAAAACCAATAATTTAGATGTCACAAAAGAAGCCTCCCGCTCAACCACCACTGTAGAAGGACATCGATGTAAGCATCGCGTCTAAGGTAACTCTGCCCACCTGGAACTATTTGTATAATAAAATACACCACTTCTATTTTCCATATTTTACACCCCAAAGTGACCCAGAAGTTTGAGCCTTAGATGACCAGGTCCTCCCGAATATCAAATGCTCCGCATTGCATATAGTATCCTCCAGGACCCCTGTCCTACCCTGCATAGAAACTCTAGAATGGATAATTAATCATATTGATGTCGATAAATACTTGGTAAATGATGTAGAAGGACAATGTGTGGGGTTTTTCTTCCGGTGGAAAAAAAACAAATATTACAAACACAGTGAGCCCAGAGTCAGGATAAACACTGACTTTATGGTTAATTTCTATGAACTACACAATAGCAATCAACTACTAGTGTCTTGGTGGAAAGAGGACATAAATTTTGTAAGTGGGGTTGCTGGGTGGTATAACATTGTGAATCTAAGAGAGCCCCACATGTATTTTATGGAATTGATATGTCATTTATATGGGGAGAAATATTGTTTGAAGTTCTCCGAATCTTGGATTCCCCTAGCCTACACTCTGGTGATATCAGGGCATATTTTTAATTGGGGATCCATCATTTCCAAACAACTGAGTATAAGAATATATCAAGATAAAAAACCAAATCCCGACGAGGCACCACCCTTTTTCATGGAATCTTACTTAATAGATGTGATGTGTTCTAGGAACATCTTCCCACGGATGGGTTTGAGCTGGCATGTTGTAGAATTTCCCGTGCACATATAGTTTAGCGCTCTATGGGAAAAATATCTATAATAAATTATTTTCTATGATATGTGATGAGTTGATGAGTTTCTGGAAAGACTGCACTTCATCATTTTCAAGAAAAATTTTCCATGACTCTCGGAGTCAGAAAAAAGATAATTTCCAAGATTGGAAACTGGTATCTAGAGAAGAAGAGAAATTATCTTAGGATCTTCAGAGCCACTGGAGCCCCACACCTATCACAAACCTATGTACCCGAACAAATAGTTATGGGAGAACTTTTCTACAAAACCATTTTGCAAGGTTTCAATGCCTCATTGGTGAAGGACACGAAGAGAGATTTTATCCCATATGGATTCCACATAGGAAATTATTTTGTAAAATACACCACATAGGTAAAGAAAGAAGGCCTGAGCCATTTAGATTACAGATTCTTGATGGGAACAAACCACAAGCAGGAACCCAAAAGTTTAGTATCTAAACTTGTTGGGCAGTTGATGTCCTACTAGCCATATGCACATGATAGTTTTGATGATGGATTTTTCACCAAAAAAGCAGAAGACTGGGAAGAAGTCCTTCAAAGGAGATCCAACCCATAATTGAATCAGTTTAAGGCCTTGTCAATGCATAAGTACGTTTAATTAATAGATAAAACAACAAAAGAAACTGTGAAGGAACAAAGTGAAAGGGAATAACAAGCAACAAGAAGGGTCGAAGGAATACGACTCCTGGAAGAAGATAAAATAATATTTCATGAACACAGGAAAAACATAGCAATTGGAGGATTAGAGTATCTAGGGGGAACAAAAGAGGAATAACATTTAGAGGAGGCAAAGAAAACACCTCTAAGAGTAACCTCATGAGATGGAGGCAACAATCAGACAGATCTAAGCATGAAGCAAGTACAAGAAGGGTAGCCAAAACCTGTGATGAAAGATGAAAGATTAATGGATACACCAAGTACGAGGGTTTTGGCACCTGTAATTGTGGTTTTGATAATGATATATGATGATTATAGTGATGGTATAGATACCTTAGCAGTCCCAATTATCAATGATTCCAATGCAGAGATACAAGAATCACATCCACTTGAGGAACCACAACTAGTAGAAACAAACGGGGTTAAATATATAAATGGAAGTGTCACAAATAAATTAGAATTGGGATCACAACCATCAAAGGGAGAAGATGTTCAATATGAGAAAAGTGAAAATGAAAGTGGAGAGTCTAATTTAGAAGAAAAGACCACAGATAAAGAAGAGAATGAAGAAGGTACATATATTGGAGAGCAACTTGGAGATGACATAGTTAAAGACAAGGGACATAAATAACAAGGTATCATCCCATTGAATGAAGGAACTACAATTGATCCTCCAACCACTTGTTCACCTAAAGAAGTGACACTATCATTAGTAATGATATAAAATTTACTCAAAAGTGCTATATACCTTGAGCAAACAAAAGAGGTATCTACAGATGTAGGGACAAAACCAATCGGTAGTGCAGAAAAACCTATTATAACACCAAGACAAGAGAAAACAACAGGAAGAGATGGAGGGGAAATCAACTGTCGAGCATCAACAATAGATAAATGTAAATAACTTGTCATGGGGCACTTCTACACTCTAGGAAACATAGGCAACGTGATGTCATGGGGTGACCAGTAGATCCCAGAACCGGTTGATGAAGTAGAAGATATCCAAGCCATAACATATGACATAAAAAGATAAGTAGTTGTAAAAAGGACAAGAAATAAAAGGAAAATCACTTTGGACAATGCTGTAGTTTTTACCACTGAGGAAAATTTGTTTGACACCAAGAAGGCTAAAGTGAGTGAATTTCTCAGAGCGAGGATCGCCATATCTGATGCCACCATAGATAGAGAAAAAGAGGATGAAATTTAATCAAAGGCTATGAAAAGGGAACTTGAATATCTCAGACATGAGGATGAGTATTACCAAAACACCACACATGAAGTCATGATTCTAAGGTCTGAGTTCCTAGAAGGACACAACCACTTCAAAATAGAAAGAGACATTTCCATGGCCCAGGCTATGAGCTACCAAGAAGAAACTCTACTAGGGATAGTGGTGCACAAAGACATGTTTATATGGTTTGAGATTGAACACAAGGCTTTGTCGCAAATAAAATATATCAAGGAAATCCAGAAGGGACAAGGTGAAGAGGAACATGGCATTAGAGTGCTCATTAATGACAACATATAAAGAATACAAAAGGTAGCTGAGTATTCGACCCAAGAAATTGTGGAACCACAACAAAAGATGCAAGAAAGGTGGGAGGAATGTATTAGGAGCTGGGAAAAGATAAATGAGAAAATGAGAGATATTCATCTCCTTGAGTTTGGCTCACCTGAAAACTTCATTGTTATTGATGATATAATAGAAAAACACACCAATTGGGACCAAACGTATGAGTATGATTTTCTCCAGATAACAAATTTGGTGAGAGGGAAAGTGAATGAGTTCATGGAAGGTCCGATGAGGGAATCAATGATCTTACAGTACCTAGGTTCTAGGATGGACAAATACAAGCAACATGTGATGGAGATGAAAGAGGTGATCGGTGCACCCATGGATCAATACCGATTTCTTTACGTACACACTTATGAAGATGTTTTCACCCGGTGGTTCGAGTATGAAAAGGAAAACCTGATGTAGTGATTGAAGGATGACTCAAAGAATACACATGGATTAGTCCACTTTACTTTTGTTTTATTTACTTGAACTATAATTAGAGCTAGTTTTAGACAATCTCTTTTTATATATAAGAAAAACGATCATGCAAAAAAGGTCAATAGTTTTTTTATGAACTTGATAGTTAATGTTGAGAACTATTTTGAAGCTAGAATTAATTGAGAAGCTCAGACAAAGATAAAACCAATTTTTTTCCAAGTTTGTGGATGTGACTCTATCTGTAGATTGTTTCATGTCTTGTTATCAGTTGCGGGCCCTTTAGTAAGATTTCTATTACTTTGATTTATCTTGAATGATTTATAGATGATGAATGAATGTTTGTAAAAAATCGATGATGATTTAGTTTATTGCATGTAAGTGATGTGCATAATTATTTATAACTAATCTATTCTTATATGTGGTTTCATGCAGGTTATTTCCTTTGTTTCTTAAATAATATCTGATACTTGATTAATGGTAGCATTGTTGCTAAGATTAATTAAACTCAGGTGTTTTTTACGTGCCTCTTGCCAAAGGTTATCCTAGGCCCAAATTTCTTCAAATTTAAATCATTCTTTTGAGTTAGTTTTAATTTTTGCACGTTTGAATAAAAAATAATGAAAAAATAAAAATATATTTACAGTTAAGAGGAAACTTTTAGGAACAAGTTAAAGCCAATAAAAAAATGATCGGACCATAAATCCTAAAGATCATGCTACCCCAAATGGAGAGGAGTATAATTGGGCCTCATCTTTGAGCATGATTCCCACTGTTGAGTAAAAGGGAATCCAACTCCCTCAACACATGGAAATCATTCAAGCAAATTTTAAGAAAACAACATATGAAGAGTAGTCCCATACATATTTTCTAACATTCATGACTTCAAAACTGCCTTCTGCTCTTTATTTAATTAGAGATAATAGTATCATCCAATATACACAATGGGAAAAAGTCCTCCCTTCTTCGATAGATCTCTCTTTTATAAAATAAGAGAGTCTCTTTTCATTATGTAACTGCCATCATTTCAGATGACAGTTACACCTTATCGTTTCATATTTTTCTATTAAGTGTACAATTCAAATTCCATAGAGAAAGATACATTTAAAAAAAGTATGAGGCAATTTTTGATACCATATTATCTCTGTAGGATTTCCATAATTCGTAGTTGCTTAGGACCTCTTATAATTTGTTTAGTTGTATATTTTCAACCCATATCCCACCATCACTTATCCTGGAAGCTACTTATATTTTCATATCCCGTTGAATTCTTTTGAGAAAATATTTTGTAGAAGTAACCAGTTTGTTTGGATTTATTAAGTATTCATTCAAAATATATTTATTGAGCTCTTTGATTTGATCAATTGCTTGCATACTTAGGTCCCATTTATATTCTACCTCTTTGATCCTTAGTTCACTTGGGGTTGCTTTATGCAACTTATCCATGAATTCCATCCCGAAATATTATATCATATCATCGAAATAATTCCAAATCCTGTTGCAAGATTTGGTAGCAAGTTCTTAGGTTTCTTCAACATCTTCAAATACAGTGCTCAAGGAGTTAAGCAACACTTGGTACTTTAATTTTTGCTTCACATTGTATCTGGGAAAGGTGGAAGGTGTCTCAATATATACACCTTAACAATCCAAAATCTCGTCAAAATCATCCCAAGCCCTTTTGTAGTGGAATTTATGTTCATCTATCTAGTTTGATATCCTGATCAAATCATCTTTGTGTCTCTGTATGTTATTCGATGTGAAAAAGAATTACTTTTTAATTTTTCTTAGGTTTTCATTTGCATTTCCAACCTGTCCTTTCATAGTTTTTAAGACAAGCATTTCTTTAATACTTTCCTTAATCATGGCTTCCATCTCTTGCTTCTCTTGTTCAAACCATAAAATTTTGTGTCCCCGGTACTATGAGAATTTGGTCAGTTCCTGGTGTTCTGTATCCATAACTACGATTTCTTGTGCATGTAATTCTTTCAAGTTTTCTGTTTCTTCAGTGTGACCACTTTAGAGCTTCCAATTCCTCTTTATACTACTATTCAAATCCAGTGGCTTGTTTCTTAAATTCAACTTCTAAATTTTCCCTTTGGCACTTCATTTTTTCTTCCAATTGTGCCACCTTTGCTTTGTATAGGTCCAATGTGGCACTCAATTCACAAACCAAAATTGAGTTGGACTCTACAATTAGAGTCGAGGTGTTCTCCATGGAATTTGTTGATACTGAGAGGGGGGAGAATCAGTATCAAGTACAATTTAAAACCTTTTTCAACTTATACTTAAACCATTCAATTATATCTAATGAGCAATGAACAATAGTATAAGAGTTACACCAATACACCACAATAC
>JASDQU010292302.1:0-14284 GCA_032191745.1 Picea mariana
TCCTTTGCTCTGCGGTCGAATAATGCCTTCATGTCATCTTGGTACTTCTACAACTTTTCGTCTACTTCGACCCTATGTTGTTGAACCTCAATCAGCTGATTTATCCTCTTGGTGACATGATTGGGTTTTTCATTTTGATCTTGTCATAACTTCATCACTGGAAGCGCTAGGTTTATAGGTAGCACAACATCTGTCCCATATACCATCTGAAAAGGCGAAATGCCGATATACCTTTTTGTGCTTATGCGATTCGCCCACAATGCGTATTTTAAGTGCACATGCCAAGACCTTTTGTTTTCATCCAATACTTTCTTGATTATATTTACCAGGCTCTTGTTAGATGACTCATCCAATCCATTTCTCTGGGGGTAATACATTGTGGAATGGCCAAGAACGATGTTATACTTTTGATAGAAGCTAATCATAGCCATAGATTTAAAGGCTTGGGCATTTTATGTAACTATCTTTCGGGGTCAACCAAATCTAGACAAAATGTCGTCTTCTAAGAAGTCGATTACCACCGAGTTTGTTGCCCTTTTGGTTGGAATGGCTTCCACCCATTTATTAAAATAATCTGTTGCCATTAAGATCCACTTGTGTTGAGCACTGGAATGGGGATTAATATCACCTATGAAGTCTAGATCCCATTGCTGAAATGGGGCTTCAGCTTTGACTGGAACTAAAGGCAGTGTCGGGAGCTTATGTTTACTTGCAAATAGTTGACAAGGGTTGCAGGCTCGGAATTTGGCATTAACATCTGAGAAACGTTTTGGCCAGTAGTACCCAACCCTCAGAATTTTGTAAGTTGTAGCTCTCCAAGCGTGATGCCCCCCACATACTCCCTCATGAAATTCATCTATAACCCGTTGAGTTTCCAATTCAGCTAAACAGACTAACAGGAAACCGAGTGGATCTTTCCAATATAGCTGACTTTCGGTGATACAATATTTAACCGCATGAAGTTTTAAAGTCATGGATTTTGATGGCGATAGCTCATTTGGGAATTTTAGAGTTAGCAGGTATGATACTATGTCTCTGTACCAGCCTGATGATATGAACTTCTCTCGATCTTGTTTGGGCCTGTTTTCTCATTCAACTCGTTTAGGTTCATGTGTTCGTCGCCTTCCTGCAGGCAATCGATACCTAGGGCTCTCAAATTCGACTCAGCTAAGAGTTTGGCCAAGCCTTGTCCTTTTATCAATTTGGTTGGTTTGATTTCCAGATCGAATTCTTGGATTTTGGCGAGCCATCGCCCCCTTTTTCCATCGTTGTCTGGTTGTACCAAAATATCTTTCACAGAACGGGTAGGTACGTACGCAATTATCTTGGAGTGTAGTACATACGTTCTGAATTCCTTTAATTCTTTTACCATGGCATACGCTTGTTTTTCTATTATATCATACTTCAGTTCTGCGTCTCTAAGGCTCTTGCTGAAAAAAGTGATCGGTTGTTCGAAACCTTCTTTGTTCTTTTGTAGGAGCACCGCGGCAATAGTGTGTTCGGAGGAAAATGAGAAAATAAGAAAATATTTTAGATAGTCGGGGCTCGCTAACATAGGTGCCTCGCTTATGACCTTCTTAATATGTGTGAACGATGCTTTGGCCTTGGTTGTCCATTTTACTTCGCTGTCCTTTTTCAACATATCTGTGATCAATTTTACAATCTCAGCGAAATTCGAGATAAATCTTCGTAAAAAAATTATTCTTCCTAAGAAAGATTGAATTTCTTTTACATTTCTGGGAATATTTATAGTATCTACCTCTTCAATCCTCTTAGGATCAATCCTGATTCCATCCCTAGATACGATATGACCCAAAATCTTGCCTTCCCGTATGGCGAAATGTGATTTCTTTGGATTTAAAGATAGACCAAACCTACGACATTTTTTGAATGTTTGTTTAAGATGTATCAAGTGTTCTTCGTCAGTTTTAAAGAAAATTGTCAAATCGTCAAGATAAATGACTACGAACTCATCCCTTTCATCAATGAAAGCGATGTCCATAGCGCATTGGAACATAGCCCCTGCATTCATCAAACCAAAAGGCATTTTATTGTACATGAACGTACCCCAAGGTGTGGTGAAAGTGGTTTTTTCTCTATATTGTTCATTCATGGTGATTTGATTATAACCAGAGAACCCGTCAATCATAGACATTCGGTTGGCTCCAACTACCTTTTCTAGCACATGTTCCATTTTGGGTAGCGGATAGTTTTCCTTGAGAGACGACTTATTCAAATTTCTGAAATCCACACATAGTCTGATTTCCCCATTATTTTTCCTGACCGGGACTAGGTTTGCTACCCAGTCTGAATATCTCAGAGGTACTATTATTTTCGCGTCTAAAAGTTTCTTAACTTTTTTTTCAATCACAGGTAACAAAATGGGGTTGATCTGTCTAAGCTTTTTCCTAAATGGTTTGACCCCAAGCTTTAGAGGTATCTTGTGATCAATTACGGAAGTGTCGTATGTCCTTAATTCATTATAAGACCAGGCGAAGACATCCTTATACTGTCTGAGTAGGTCTTTATACTTAATTTTTATTTCGGGAGGGAGGAATTTGGATATTTTTACCATCCTGGATTCTTCTTTGGTTCCTATATCACATTCCTCCACTTCTTCTGGTTGGGGTTGTAAGGTGGATTTTACAGGTATGTCGTTTTGATCAAAAAGTCTTTCTAGAGGAATCAATCCTTTCGGAATCTAGTTGTTTTTAAGGACCATCATGCGATGATCTACGATTTTGTCTCGGAAAGCTTTAGGATCCTCCCCTTCTTGCATGATCCATATCGAGTCATTTTGATTTTCTTGGTTTGCGTGAGTTTCGGAAAATTCGCCTACTGCTTCAAGAAACTTCTTAATTTGTTTGTCATCCTCAAAAACCTGCCAGTGTTGGATATTGTCTGGTATAGATGGTCTGTGTCTGATATTTATGTGATACTTCAATTTGAAAGTCGTGGGAGGAGTGAAGGTTGAAGTTGCTTTAGCTAATGCATCAGCATGTAAGTTCTCTGCGCGCGGGATGAAGTGGACATTTATGGACGAGAAAAATTTTTCCATCAGATCCCAGGCACAATTCCTGTATGATCTTAATCTGGGATGCTTGGCTTGGTACTGTTGATTTATTTGTTTGACTATTAACTCTACATCTCCGTATAGCTCTAAGTTATTTATTTTTAGCTTCTTGGAAGCCTCTAATCCTAAGACCAATGCTTCATATTCACATACGTTGTTAGTATAATCTATATCCCATTGCAATCTGTAAGAAAAAGGAACAACGAACTTTCCTTCAGGAGCCACTAAAAGCACTCCTGCACCAACCCCTTCAGAAAATGAGGCACCGTCAAAATACATTTTCCAGACACCGGTGCTATACATATCCTCTATCATGTAACCTGACTCTTCCTGCTCTATATCGTTTTCCTCTAGATAACCATCTAAACCATCATCAAAAGATAAGATACAATTTCCTAAATCTTGATCCGCGATGTAAATAGGGAAATTGTTCGGGTTTTGAGGGTCACTTACTGTATATGCTAACCTCGTTTCTCTGTACAACCGAGTGAATTTCCCACCAAACACAGGAGTTGTGGCGAATGTCATATCCAGTTGAAGAGAACCCCCCAGCTTGGCTCCCCATGACCTAGACAGCAGTAAGCCATACTTAGGGGGAATATCAACAATAACCACATCCATCAAGATACTCTTAACCGGGACCTGTGCTAGGGTAACTACTAACTCCTTGATCATTCCCATACACTTAACCCTTCTCGAGTCAAAAGAGTAAAGATCTCTGTAAGGTCTAGTGATCTGGAGACCTAATTTGTCCATAATAATTTTAGGCATAACGTTATGGGAGGCTCCGGAGTCTAACATGCAATTATGTAGCAATTGATCGTATACATTTAAAGTGATATAGAAGGGAGCAATGGTGTCTTTGGCCCCTTCAAAATGTGGACCAAAAGTGATGTTAGGTTTGTCATCTTCCAGGTTCAAAACGTCAGACTGGCTTTCTAGCTCTGAGACACCCATCACTTTGGTAATCTGTTTCCGATAAACGGGGTTTTCTGCTATTCTACCAGAGGGATTGGTATCTTAATTTTACTTATCTCATTTTCAAAACTGAAAACTCCGCTCACCTTGTCTATTTCTTTAGTTGAGACTTCTGAATCCTTCCTTTCCAACCTATTCATCTGGACCGCTTTATTACTCATGGTCCTGGTTGAAGCCATAACTTTATTAGCTGTTTCGGTTCCTTGTGCTTGGGTCTCAACTTTTTCCACTTCAGAGTCTTGTGTGCTTACTACTTTTACTTTGTTGTTAGGTAATAGGGTCTCTTCCGGAGTAGGCTCATAAATTTGACCTCTTGGGAGGATTTTCTTAGGTTGAGTAGTAGAAATGGGCTTACCCTTAGATCTCAAGTTGTACTTAGGTTGGATCTCGGCCATTATCATTTCAGTTTCTTGTTGAGAGCCACAAAGGTCAGTATGATCACTTTCTTCACCCTTAACCGACAGTTGTTGAGTGTTTAGAGATTTTTCAAAGTCTTCTCTAGTCAGATACGGTTGTGTGCAGTCATCACCAAATTTCGTGACATCATTATCCGAATCTCCGAAATCTTGTAGATCATTCGCTCCTATAAAATTTTCTCTCTTTAGGGGAGCTTGTATTTTTTTTATCTTCGTTTTATATCTGTCTTTGTTGGTTCAGGGGGTTGGGGTTTCTCTTGAAATCCTTTTTGGTGAAGCAATCAGCTTTGACCTGTTCTATCTCCATTCTAGATATTTTATTAGACAGCTCCTTGATTACCTTAGCCATATCATCTACTTTGTCATCTGTGGATCTATTAGACCCTGACGACCCTGCTTGTTCTCTAAATCATTTGGTTTCTCGGTTTCACGTTTCTATTTTAGCTTTAAGCTTACCAGAAGCCATCATATTCGACTCAATTTCTACAGCGTCATCCTGCATTCGGTTTAGAGTGGCACCCCTTCTTTCTCGCAAAAGGAGTGCAAAATCCGGTTCAAAAGCCCCTGCGAAAGTTACTTTGGCCGTGGGTTGGGACGGTTTAACCTCGGCTGGGATTTTGTTATACTACTTGTTGAATCTTTGAATAAATTCCATAACTATTTCTGAATTTCTTTTTCTTAATGACCCAAATTCAGTTAAATAATATAGATGGTCCTTTCTTTCGCCCCATTGTCTAAGGAAAGCATCTTCCAAGGCATCATAAGACAAGATAGATGTTGCAGGTAGACTCTGAAACCACGTTCGGACCTGGCCTTCAAAGGTTTGGACAACAAGCCTCGAATACAAATCCTCGTGTTCGATACCTAGGATGTCTGTGAATTGGTCAAAGAAATTAATGTGTTCGGCTGCGGTCAGATCTCCTTCCCTAGTGAATTTTGGCAAATTTTTTTATATAATTTTCGTGAAGGTCATGCAGAGGAACGAGCAATACCAAGGGAGCGTATCTTGCTGCAACTTTCGCAAACACTCTAGGAGGGGGGGCAGGCCCTTGGCCTCCAACTCCTCCTATAGGAGCTCCTCCCCCTCCTCCTCTGATAACCCCTCCACCTCCTCCTCTGGCGGCTGCCATCGTTATTAGTGGAAAGTCGTAAAGGGGGTTTCAGAAAATTAAAAGTAAATCTTTATTTTCTTCGTGAAGAGGAAAATCCAATGATGAATGATAAGGAACGCGCGGACTTGGTTCCTCAGATTTGCAAGAGACGAAATCAGGAGAACCGATGGGTGTGGAAACCGAATGTGTAACACACTCTTCAGAATTAAGTGAGGTCAGGAAATTTAACTGAAGGAAAGATGGTATGTCAACTGTTGACGAGCTTTCAAGAGGGCCCTTTCCTTTGTGTACTAAGGGGATTGTCGGATGAATCTCACTCCTAACTTCAAAGCAGTTTGACGTTAGATCTTTAGTATCAAAGAGAGGACTGTGTGAAGTTGAAGGTTCAAAAGAACTCTTGGTCTTTAGTTGTGGGTGTTTAAGCTTGTAGACTGCAGCGGTTGGCTTAAGAGAGCCTCTCACCTTTAGAATCTTCTCGGTATTGGTAACGGGTGTAATCTGCTTACCATCTGGGTTTTGTCTGGTATTCCTGCGACCGGATGACAGTTTATTATTTGTGAAGTCACCAAGTGAAATATTGGAAAGCCTTAAAAAGGTGTGTACTCTTTGTTCACTATAAAAGGGTAACACTTTCAATGAAAAGAAAAATGTCGTTTTCCCAGGGAAAATATTTCGTAACTTCGGTCCCCGGCAACGGCGCCAAAAAGGTGTTGTTCCAGAGTCTTTACTTAAGGCTTAGAAGTACAGTGTCTAGGCATCCGAAAGTGGGTAAAGGGTAGAGGAGAGAGAAATGTCAACCTTCGAAAAGGGAAACTAGGGAAGATTTCTATGTTGGCATTGTCTAGCTTCCAATTGTTCCTGGATGTTTATATCCTGTTCAATCGCAGCCCATGAACGTTCAAGTTCAACCCGGGTAGTGGTTGTTTTAAGAATAGTATCGAAAAGGTTTAGGGAAATGTGTGTTTGATTTGATAATCCGGGTTCGATGTTGGGCTGCGTTGGTACAGGGACAGTCATGGAGGAACAATAAAATAAGAAAACCTCAAAGGGAGTTTAAGTGCTGTCTCAATTCGATCGTATAAAAGAGAGTTTACGGTTTCAGGAATGAAAAAGGAATGCAAATCAAAGGCTCTTTCCCGTAACTGGGTTATATTTTAATAAAATGTATGAGGTGGGAGAAAACATTTATCTGTCTATCTAGTAAGGCTCCTATCAAGGAATAATATCACATATAAACAGAAGAAGAAAAATGTGAAGAAATAATCCGATGAAGCATAAAATATATATAGAATTCTGAAAGTGTTGACTGGTCTTATACCTGTGTTGGCAGCCAATTCACATTTTTTTGTGATCCTATAAGCTACCTACACCTATGCTTCACAAACTTCATTTTTTTTGTCGCAATAAATGACATTTTCATTCTTGCGACATTTACACACTTATCTTCGTTTTGTTTTCACGACTGTAAGCGTGAAAACTTCTCCTTTCGAAGTCATATTTCGATCATTATCTGGACTGTCATGATCTTTTTATCGATATGCTTACTGCGTTTACCTTTTGTTTATCATTACGTAGCTAGAAGGACTTTCGAACTATACTCATTGGACGTTCTTATATTGATTGTATGACTGGATTCATTGAGTTTGCAATGCCTTTATATTTGGATTTGCACTTTTTATGACTTGCCTGATCATTGATTCTATGAAAATGCCTAGGGGTTATGATTAATTTTTTTATATATATATCATATAATCCTTATGTCAATCTCTTCATAACGTTTGGCTTGTCAACTATATGAATACCGTTTGGCACCTTGGTTAAACTTTTGATTATATGAATTGATACATTGGCGCATAGTTGACTTTGGTTTTGATTTATATGTCAGATGTTTAAAAACTATGGCATAACGTTGGTGCGCATTGGTATATACACATTTGATTTCATTATTTGGGCACATGAATTGATGGTTGAACTACTATTATGGATTGAACAGTGATGTAAATCGGCGGTTGTACTTGGGTAATGAATATTTTGCATGGCAGACTCCACCACCCTCGCATGCTCGCATTTATGCTTATCCCTTTTTCTCGTTCATTTCTGTTAGCTCAGGCAACTCTGCTCCTGTGTGTGTTGGTGATACAAACCCTCGACTTACCATGTTCTCAGATCCATGGCACCAGTTGTGCGGATCGAGCCAAACGGCAATCAGGCCCTGTTAATGTTTGACAATGCCCGTCGAGTTTTGGAGGACAATGGGTGGCTTACCTTCATAAAATGATTTGAGGGTTTTAACCTTTGTGTAGCACGACATTTTTCCATGACCTTCGATGGCTGTAGAGCCAAGGTGGGTGACATACAATTGGAAATTGATGAGAAATTTATCAGTCTTGCCATGGGGTTGCCTGCCACTGGACAACGATGGTTCAAGAATTGCAAAGTCGAGGAGGTCCCATGGAAACTGTTGTTCCTCTCATGCAAAGTCATCTCGTGTGACAGAGGTATGCCCATCTCTGCACTTAAACTGCGATGGCACGATACTTTCATGATAATAAAACAATTCATGACCTGTGAAGGTCGATACGGACTTGTGTTTCTACACCACCTGCGTTTGCTTATGGTTTTTATGGGATACTCTCTGAATATGCCCTTTTATTTTCACTGTAGCCTGTTTAAAATGTCGAAAAAGTTCAAAAGGCACTAGGCTGATAGTAGTCTATTTCACTATGGGCTTATTAAGCTTATAGTTGTTTATCATTTGAGTTTGCACGAGAATAGCTGGAGCATTTTCATTGCTCGAAATGGTTTCGAGGATCCGAACCCTATACAGGTTGACAAACCTGTGGTGAGTGAGGTCAAGGCTATATCGCCAGTGCCCTTCCATGTCCTACTGCATAAACCCTCGGCCGACCCTCCTATCGACTTACCCGACACTGTGACTAAGAGTGTTGAGACTGTTAAGCATGTGAGCAAAAAGCCCAAGGAAAACCCTACTGCTAACACTAAGGGTAAAAAGGATGCACATTTGATTTCACGGATGGCAAGGAACAAGGCAAAACCCCCTGGCGAGTCCAACCCTATCGTCCTAAGTGAGGACTTCGATTCAGAAGTGGAACGTTTTTTAGCTAGCGAGTACCCCTACTCGTAGGGTTTATGTCTCGAGCCCCCTTACAGTTTCGTATCTAACCTTCCACCCTGCCAAAAGAACGACCCTAGCTATCCGGGTATTGAATTGCCTCGTGAAACTCTCGGCCTTTCGACCAAACCCTCGCCTGCTCTGTCTAAACCCACACAGTCACCCTGTGACCAATGCAATTCATGGTTAGAATGATATTACGTTGATGTTCCTATGCTCCAATCGAAGATTCAATCACTGGAAGATAAAATTGCAGTCCTAACTAGTCAAAAATCCAAGCTCCAAGCAATGGATAAGAAACAGAAGACAACCGGCTCCATCCTGTTCAAAAACGTGGAATCAGCCACGGATGTTGTAAATTCCAAATTGGCATAATCAAACAGCCTTGTCGTTACACAGGTATGGTTTTGACAGCGTTTTTGTTTTGTAAATAATCTAGTTTGATGTAATGATTTGAATCCTGTTTTCGAATAGTTTTGTTTGCATTTTGAATGACTCTGTTATAATGTGTGCATTCTATATATAGTTTTGCTTTGAATAAAAAGAAATTTCGATTTGATATACGATTTGCCCATAGATTTTTATTCGATTTGAATGTTTATTCGTTTGGATTTCATTTGCTAAGCCTGTCTGAGTGAAGTAACAAAATTAATGGTGTGTTTTCAATACAATTCGTTTTGTATCCACTCCTCATGGGAAGTTCCATACTCAATTCAGAATATGATTGTCCTCAGATTCGATCTCGTATGATTCGTATGCTGTGTTTGACAAATGATTTCGGGAGTGTAGTTGTTACGATGTGCTCTGCCATACGATTTTCCTGATCATGAATACCACTCTGTTCGATTTAAATTTGGAAATGATTACTCTGTTTTTATAAAAACAATGGTCTCATTAAACCGGTGCAACTACGCCCGAATCACGAAACGATTATGATTTGCAAAGACTATGCTAAACTCAGCCGATTAATTCGCTTGTTTGGATTGCTGTTAGTTCGATCATTTTAGGAATTGGATCCTGATTATGATTATTGCTCTGTCTGGTTTTAAAATTGTAAAATGATTTGGTCAAACCCAGTTGTGATTCGTTTGATTGGAACAATCTCGTTTTGATCAAATTCGATCAATTCTATTTGCCCAATTTGCAATTATTTTGTTGTTGATCAATCGATTCAGTTATGATTTTGTTTAAATTGATTTTCGCGCCAGTCTGAATTTTCATGGCTATGTCAGCACAATGATAATGATATGATAATGATCTTGTGTGGTTTCGATCGTATCCCTTGCTGATGAGATATCAGAACGATTGTATGCGATTTGTTTTGATTGTGTCGATTCCAAATTGATATCATACGATTTCACTATGTTTGAATTATGGTTCTGTTCATTTGATTTTGTGATGACACAAAAAAACAGAGTACGACTATTTTTGTAATCATTCAATTGATTTGGATCCTGTTTGATTTCGAATTACATAACAATTTCAAATTAAATGATTCGTTTTCAAATTGCTATTGAATGTCAATTAAATTGAAATCTTTTAAAAGATTTTCGATTAATTTCAATGATGATTCTGTACCTTATTTAGACTAGCTACAAAATCAGATGATTCTGTAGCTAGTCTATAGAATTAGTTTTTCTATTATTTTATTAAGAAAAGATCCTTCTAATTTGTTCATTTTTGTCCTTTTCAGGTGAATTCGAATTGCATGGAATTTGATGAACAGTCTAGAGGATATTTGGATGTTTTAGTTTTATTTTAGTTTCTTAGTTTAGACAACTTTGGGATATCTTCCCAGATTTCATGTAAACAGTTTATAACTTCCACAACGAGGTTTTACCCTGTGGAAAACCTTTAAATACTTCTCATTTTTGTAATAATGATCACCCTCATTCGTGGGAGAACAAGGATATGGATTTATAATACAAAGAGACTGAGACAGAAATTGATGTTCTGCTACAGCTTTAGCTTTCATAATATCAATCTTTTGTTTCATGTTTATGTTTATCAATTTGCATTTGATTAATGACTACTTTAGCTATCTTAGTCTTTTGCAAAGTTGATATGATTTAATTAATATGATCCATATCTGATTTCTTCTAGTATTTAAAAACATAGAAATTGCTTGATTCAGTTTATGAATGACAGATTTCTCTTCTTCATCAATTGAATTATTAAGTATAAGTTTTTGCATAACAGGTTTACCTTATTGCAGAGATTTATAAATCATATAATTGTTATGATTTTTTTATGTCTTGTTTGTCCTGTAAACAAACTTAAAGAGCATTGCAGCTATCTTTTACGAGAAGCTTCTGGATCATTCGGTGCGAGTTTACTTCCTCTGATCTGCTAGAACAATCATCATACACAGGGCAAATCTGGAGCGTTTCTCCAGGTCAGTTTGTAATGTATTTTCATTAATTTGTTAGTATAATATTAGTATTTTAGTTAGATATATTTGTATCTGAGATTAGTGATTTATTTTAGTTATTTTTCTGTTTTATTTTTGTTCATAAAAATTATAAAATCAACAAAAATATCTTTTACTGTCTTAGGGCAGAATGCAAACGAGTTTTTCAGGTTTTACTTAAATCTGTAAATTGTCGATATTGTATATTTTGTGAATAAGTTATATTGCAGTTAGAGTTAGTATAGTATTAATTAGTAGATTGTGTTTATAGAATAGTTAGATTAGTTTAGTTTGTTAGTTTTAGTGAGTTTGTTTAGTAGTTAGTTTGAATTAGATTAGTTTATTAGTTAGTTTTATTTATCTATAGTTAGTTTAGTTTGTTTTAGTTTTAATTAGATTACTTAGTTTAGATTAGTTCTCTTTTGTTCTCTTAGGACTTTAGATCAGCTAACGGAGCCGCTAAACCCGTCAGGGTGGTTCATCCCAAACGGCTTGGGTTATTAGACAACCCCGGACTGGTTCCACTCTCTCAGTTGACAGACGGTCAATTTCTCCCGTCAACAACCCGCTGATAGCTGGTACAGAGGAAAAACAGTAAACAATATAGAAAACCCAAATTCATTCACTATAGTAGAGGTTGTACTAAATTATAGCGAAGCATTCATTAGATACGAATATGAAATGAAATGAAATATGAGATACAAGAAAACAAACTCATAACAAAGTCGTGACGGAATTGAGAATCTTCAGATTTGCTTTATATTAACTCTCAAAATGTAAAACCTCTATTACAATCGACACAAAAAGGTCCAGCCTCTTTTCATTCTTTCTATGGTATATTTATACAGTTTTACAATAAGATGGAATCTCAATCGTTGCAAAATTTTCAGTTATGATAGGGAGGAGAGAAATCGCTCCATTTATTCTTCTCTGTCTTTATTTGGTGCCAGAAGCTTGTCCTCGCATGTGCTCGGTATAGGTGACACATCTTTCAACCAATCGAGATATCAGCCTTGACGGTTCTGCTTGACAATTGTCTTCAAAAGAGTAACAATCTCGGGCTAATTGCGGCAGCCTGTCTTCCATCTGTCTGTCTATGATGTTGATAGCACATAATTGCACACTTGATTTAATCATACATTTATCTATTTGGACTATGTCTTCCATAGTCACTTGTGAGATCTCGGCTGAATCTCTTTCCTCTTTTTCATTTAAATCAAGTGAGATTTTTTCCATATTCATTTGAATCAATGCCTCGACATTACCTCTGCTATCAATGCCTAACAGATTACCATCTACAGAACTAAAAGCCTCTTCTAAGGATTTCATTACCCTCTTGGCTTGCAACTTACCTTCCGAGATGTTGTGTTCCCATTCCTTTAATAGAATGTTTCCTCTGGTCTGCTCCGAAATGGTAAACCTGGGAGTACTTCCCGAATCCCTGTTGTTTGTAGCTATCACAACCTCTTGAAAGGCGACCTGTGTTGCTCCAGCTTCTCTTTCTCTAGAAGATAAATTCTCCAAAACTTGATTAACCAGCAAACAGTTGTCCTGAATCACCTCTACCTTGGCGAGTAAATTCCGTTGGGCCACAGAGACTCTTCTCCGAATCTCCATCGCTTGGGACTGGAACATCTCGATATTTATCACTTTACTTTCAACGATTTCCACTCTAGCCTGTAGCTATTCGATCAAATCTTTTTGCTGGCCCGCTTGCATCTAACCATTCTAAACCACAAGCTATGCTTGTTTGAGCTTAGTCTTGAGAAGCTCTATCTCACTTTTATCGGCCAACCTTGCTTGCTCTATTCCTACACTCACCTAGTCTTTGGCAGCCTCCACTACTGTGGCTAGTCTGGCTTCTAGGGTCTTGATGAGGTAATTTTTTCGTTTCATCTGGTTTTTCAAAACCCCGATTGAAAATTGGTTCACTGTGGCATATGCCCCTAATGTTCCAGCTATTTTCGTTGCGAACTGTTCATTCTTCTTATCCTTCCCATCAGTCATAACTTTGTATTTCTTAACTGTCGATCCCCCTTCCTGATAGAATTCTCTCTTTACCACTGCCTTTCTCTTCTTATCATAGAAGAACTCATTTGGAGGGAGCTCTTTCACCTTTATAGGCCTCAATTCTTCATTTAAGATCCACTCTGCGTCAATATTTCCCTGAGTTGACTGCAAGGGAGTAACTGATATGATAGGATCTCCAATTTGCTTTGTTGATTGTCCCAAAGTAGTAACCGGAGTTTTCTTCTTCGGCGGGTTGGGAGTCTTTATCTCTGCTTTCAGACTCTTAGTTTTCTCTCCCCCGTCATGGTGTTTTTCTTGACCAAGATTCACATCCTTGGAGCCTTCGGCATATTTTTGTTTCACCTCCGTTGTACTCGGATTCTCACCCTGTAATACTACGGGAAGACAACTGCGTCGATTTTCTTGGAATTTCAGAACATCGGCCCTCTCTTCAGGTGCCAAGGTTTGTATCCGAGCTAAAATCTCAGCATAAGATCTTGCGCCTCGGAAAATGTCATCCGAGGGAAAATTTTCGTGTTCAAATCTCTTGAGTCTGCAACTGGCCAAATGATTACTCACGACCCTTTACGGATCGTGCTTCTTGAATTCAATAAGGACCAACTTTAGGTCTTCCAGGGATACTGCCTCAGCTTTAGCATGCTTGAAATATAACAAAGAATATGAATTTATGTTAAGATCCTAACCCGCACATAGGTAGATCAATGTATTCGGATGTAATAAAGGTCAATATTAATAAGACCTTTCAATAAAATAGAATAAGGCAGATGTAAGAAGACCTAATGGAAGCTTCCGCTTCTAGAAGGATCTTCCTCTAGATGCTTCTCTTAATAGACACATTCAGTATAAATAAAGGTCGAGGGTATGAAAACCCTAGCTTGGAGATTATTGTAACAAAGCGTTGCTCTACTGGAGGTTGCCCACTCGAAGAGGCCTGTGAACATTGCTATCTGAATCAAAGTGTTATTTCTACTGCTATTTCGTATATCATTTCTGTGTATTGTGAAGATTATGCTGGATATTTTACTGTTATTCTATCATTTCTATTCTGCATATTTTATATATCTGGTATCTTGCAAGTGGTATCAGAGCACTTTCTGTGGCAGAAATTGTGGGTATTTTTTTTTCAGGGTA
>JASDQU010292304.1:0-11166 GCA_032191745.1 Picea mariana
CTGGTTCAAATACTTTAAAATTTGATGATGTTGTTGGTGTTTTCCTTAGTGAGGAAATGCGACGGAAACGCACAGGTGAGACATCAGGTAATGCATTGAACATGGAGAACAGGGGAAGACAAAAGGATAGAGGAAAGGGATCAGGGAACCACGGGAATTATAGGAAGGCAAGATCCAAATCCATACTTGGAAAGATAGAGTGTTGGAATTGTGGGAAGAATGGACATCTAAAGAAATACTGTAGAGCTCCAAAGAAACAAAGAGATGAACAACATGAGAAAAATTAGGAATCAATTGTAGCAGGTGATGTGTTACAAGATGCGTTGATTCTTTCTGTAGATAATATTTCTCAGTCTTGGGTGGTAGATTCAAGGGCTTCATTTCATGCCACACCCCATACGAAACATTTTCTAGATTATGTTCAAGGTGATTTTGGACAGGTTCATTTGGGTGATGATGCACCATGCAAAATTGTTGAAATGGGAAAGGTAAAAATAAAGCAAAGCAATGGAAAACAATGGTTGTTGAAAGAGGTAATACATATTCCAGATCTAAGGAAAAGTATAATTTTAATAGGGCAGTTGGCAAGTGAAGTTTGTATATCCATATTTACAGATAAGGTGTGGAAGGTCACTAAAGGATCATTGGTGATAGCAAAAGGAGAGAAGGTAGGTACATTGTATTTATGTACTGGTAATACTGACTCTTCTATATATTTATCTTCTACATGAGTGGATACATCATTGTGCCATCATAGGCTTAGACACATGAGTGAGAAGGGGATGCAAATACTTCACAAAACAAATTTGTTTCTATATCTTAAACAAATGGATTTGGACTTATGTGAGCATTGTGTTTATGGAAAACATAAGAGAGTCAGATTTCTCAGAGCCGGAAAAGAAAAGAAGAGTGAAAGGTTAGAGATTGTGCATACAGAATGTATGTGGACTAGATCAGGTATCATCTCTTATTGGATCTCATTATTATGTTAATTTTATTGATAAGGCAACTAGAAAAACTTGGGTTTATTTCATTCGACAAAAATCTGATGTTTTTGATACTTTTAAGAAATGGAAAGATTTGGTTGAGAATGATACAGGAAAAAGGTTGAAGTTTCTCTGATCAGATAATGGAGGTGAATATTGCAGCAAGGAGTTTTATGATAACTGTTCATACCATGGGATTCGTAGAGAGAAGAAAGTTCCAAGAACACCACAAGAAAATGTTGTGTCAGAAAGGATGAACAAGACAATCATGGAGCGTGCAAGGAGTATGAGATTACATGTTGGTTTCCCCTTACATTTCTGGGAAGATGTTGTAGATACTATTGTTTCTTAATAAACAAAGGAATTTCAATCTATTTGGATGGTACAATTGCAGAGGAGGCATGGATAGGTAAAAAGGTAAACTATTTTTTTTTGAAGACTTTCGGATGTGAAGCATTTGTCCATATTGATAAAGAAAATAGAACAAAGTTTGAGGAAAAATCCAAGTAGTGTACCTTTATTGGATATGGTGCTAATGATTTTGGTTATCTCTTATGGGATTATGAAAATAAAAAAAACCATTAGGAGTAGAGATGCCATATTCAATGAGAAGGTCATGTACAAAGATCAGTTGCAGGGAAAGAAACAGGAAAAAGAAAAACCAGAATACACTGTGCTTGATGAGATCACTGAAAAAGAAATTCCAAAGGAACCAAAAAATCAAAATGTACAACAATAGGAGCAATAGGTACCTCAAAATCCTGCAAGTGTTATTAGAATATCTACTAGGTTAAGTAGACCCCCTGAACGATACTCTCCTTCATTGTATTATTTATTGTTGACTGATTCTGGTGAACCAGAATGTTATGAAGAGGCAATATAGGTAGACACCAAAAAGAAGTGGGAGAAAGGCATGAAAGAGGAAATGGATTCCTTGGTAAATAACCAGACTTGGGACTTGGTTCAGTTGCCTGCAGGAAAAATATCATTGCAAAATAAATGGGCTTACAAGTTGAAGGAAGAATATGGAGGAAAATGGCGGTACAAGGCTAGACTTGTTGTAAAGGGCTTTGCACAAAAGAAAGGTATAGATTTTGATGAAATATTTTCTCTTGCTGTCAAAATGACTTCAATTAGAAATATTTTAAGTCTTGTGGCAGTAGAAGATTTGCATATTGAACAGTTAGATGTAAAAACATCTTTTCTCCATGGGGATTTGGAGGAAGAGACTTATATGCAACAATTGTAGGGGTATGAGGTCAAAGGGAAGGATAATTTGGTATGCAGATTGAAGAAGAGCTTGTATGGCCTAAAACAAGATCCAAGGTAGTGGTATTTGAAGTTTGACAGTTTTATGACAGAACAAGGTTATAGTAGATGTCATTTTGATCAATGTGTTTATTTTAAAAAGATAGAAAATGGAAGCTATATTATCTTGATATTGTATGTAGATGACATGCTTGTTGCAAGGTCTAATATGTAGGATATAAATGTGCTCAAGAAGAAATTAGATAATTCATTTGCGATGAAGTATTTGGTCGCTGCAAAGAAAATCCTTGGTATGAGAATAACAAGAGATAGGAAAAATTGCAAATTGACATTGTCTCAGGGTGAGTAGATAGAGAAGGTGTTGGAGTGGTTTAGAATGCAGAATGCAAAACTAGTTAGTACACCTTTTGCAAGCCATTTCAAATTAAATAAGGAAATGTGTCCCAAGACATAGGAGGAGATAGAATACATGTCCATGGCCCCTTATTCATCAGCAGTTGGAAACTTGATGTATGCGATGGTTTGCATAAGACCAGATATTGCACATGCAGTGGGAGTTGTGAGAAGGTATATGAAAAATCCAGGTAAAGAACATTGGGAGGCAGTAAAGTGGATTATCAATTATTTGAGAGGTACTCCTACTCATGCATTATGTTTTGGAGGTTCAAACACTTCTCTACAGAAATATGTTGATTCAGATATGGTAGGTGATAAAGATAGCAGGAGGAGTACCAAAGGGTATGCTTTTACTATAGGTGGAACAATAGTAAGTTGAATTTCGAAACTGAAAAAGGTTGTTGCACTTTCAACAAAAGAAGCATATTATGTTGTTGCTACAGAGGCTAGTAAAGAAATGATTTGGTTACAGAGGTTTATGGAGGAATTGGGAAAGAAATAGGAGAATAGCAGGTTGTACTATGACAGTGAGAGTGTCATTCATGCACCAAAGAAATCAACCTTCCATTCGAAGACTAAGCATATACAGTTGAGGTACCATTTCATATGATCCATCTTGGAAGATGGACATTTAAAGTTGGAAAAGATACACACTAGCCAGAATCCTACAGACATGTTAACAAAGGAAGTAACCAAGGAGAAACTCAGTTCTTGCTCAGTTTCAATTGGTCTTCAAGCATGAATATGAAGATGCGAAATTTTCTAGGTCCAAGAAGGTTCATAGTCCAGTAGATACAACAGCGGTGGATTTTTTGAGATTAGTCTCCAAGTGGGATATTATTGATTGTGGAGCCTGATTATCTTCCTAATTCAGAGGTCTTTGTTTTCAGTCGTGTTTATACCCCATGAATACTTTACACCCCAGAAGAATGTACACTCATCCACACGGGGGAGTGCAGGGGGGGGTTACCCCCATGCGGGGTCTAAGAAGGATATCCCCCTAGCTGGGGGGTCTGGGGGAAAGTGAGCCCCCAACGGGGGTTCGGGGGACAGCGTTCCCTGATGGGGGTTCGAGGGCGAAGCCCCCAAAGGAAAAATTTCCTTGTAAATGTATATTGTAATTTCATTGTAAATCTGTACCATTCATTAGAAGGTTGCAGATCTGACGGTAAAAGTTATGTTAGGGTTTTTTTCCCTCGAAGGAAACCCTCCTTTATGAGGGAAATGTATTGTGGCTATGCATCATTGTGAATATTGTATTTTGAGAGAGGATACTGTGAGAGAAATAAGAAGAAGTTACACTGGGTGTATTGTAGGTTGTATCCCTTCATTTGTTGGATAATAATAAAGGAAGGACCTGGCAATTTCTCTGGTGGACGTAGCCCACACTGGGTGAACCACATATATCTGTGTCTCTATTGTATTGTGTATATTTTTTGTTTTATTTCCGCATTTGTTTTATTTTATTGCTCTGCTATCCTATTTTTCTAACAACCTCCACGGGTAATTGATGGTGGTCTGACAAGATTTGAGGCCTTAACCACTGTTACTATTGATCTAGACTCTTTGCCAAATCCCTCTCTTATTGTTTCCTCGATTCCTAACTCTGATAGTATTTCTTTCCCAACCCTTAGAGCATGCCAGTCGACCCCCTTTGTTCCTTTATGATTATTTTCTCCTTCAACCTTCATGGGTTTGGGGGACCCACTAAATTAGCTTCCCTCAAATTACTTCTAAAACAGGTAAAGCCCAACATTGTTTTTCTGCAAGAGACCTTGGTGGATGGTGAAAAGGAGAAACATTACTTTCTACAATGTTTTCCAACTTGGAATTTTGTTGCATTGGACCCAAATGGACATTCGGGTGGTTTATTATCTGGATGGAACCTAGATTATATTGAGTTATGTGATTTTGTCACTACTGCAGGTATTCTTCTAGAAGAAATATTAAAACACTCAGCAGATCAGGTGAAACTCCCCAATTGTTATGCTCCTTATAAAGAAAGGGAATTTTTCTGGCAACACATTTTAGATTCTAGGTTACTGAGCAAAGAGGGAATTATAGTAGGTGGTGATCTTAATTTCACTCTCTCCGCCAAGGAGGTGTGGGGGAATTTGTCTAGGAGTGATCCTTTTGTAGATTACTTTTTAAATCTACTCACTACTATAGGATTAGTGGATGTCCAACCAACCAAACTAGAACCAACATGGAGGAATGGTAGAGCTGGGTTAGATGGAATCTCAAAAAGGTTAAAACGGTTTCTTATCGATGAAAATCTTCTTGGAAATCGTAACAAAATTTGGTCCTGCATCATTAATTCCTCCATTTCTAATCATAATCTATTTTTCTTACAATTTGAGAAGACATCTCATAAATTCTCCCCTCTTTTAAATTCAACAATTCATGGATGTCAGATTCGGGTTTTACTTCTATTGTTAGAGACACTTGGCAAGATATGAGAATTTGGTTGGATATTTATTCATTCCACCTAATGTGTTCCAAGTTGAAGAATCTAAAGAAAGTTGTAATTCATTGGTAGACAATCAAAAAGTTTCAAATACACACAGAGCTATATAACATTGAACAAAAAATGTCAAAAATATTTGAGAATTGTCCCTCACAGGTCTTCGTGCAAGAAGATTTTGATCTACTGAGGTCTCTCAAACAAAAGGAAAGATTTAATTCTTTCAACAAAAGAATCCACTTGGAGGCTTAGGAGTCGAGCAATTTGAATTGCGAAGGGGGACAAAAACACTAGATGTTTTCATAAATATGCCTCCCAAAGAAGATGTCAAAATACTATATGGGATATAGTTGATGATGAGGGGAATCTCAAATCCTCGGAAAATGAGATTAAGGAGGCTGCTTATAATCATTTTAAAGCTCAATATAGCGCAATTGATTCAAAAGACACTTGTAACCAAATCAATGTTCTCAAGGAAGTGCCCAGATTCTTTAATGATGTTGAGAATGAAGAGATTGGTAAATTTGTCACTATCGAGAAAGTAAAAGAAATAGTCTGTAAAATGCCAAAAGAAAAAATCCACGGACCTGATGGTTGGATGCAAGAACTTTTACAGGCATTTTTTGACATTATGGGAGAGGATTTGCATAAAGTTGTTGAGAAATCTAGATGCATGGGACATATTCCTGGAGCATTTAATGCAAACTTTTTCGCTCTTATTCCAAAAGTAAGCAAGCCAAAAAAATGTAATGATTTTTTGCCTATTTCCCTTTGTAACTTTGTTTATAAAGTGATTTCTAAAATCATTGCTTCTCGGATAAAAGACAAATTGGCTTCAAGTATTTCCTTCGAATAATTTGGATTTCTTAAGGATAGATTGATATTTGATGTTGTGGGAATTGCTCAGGAATGGTTACACACTTCCAATACTAAAAAACTAAGCACAATTATTTTGAATTTGGACTTAAAGAAGGCATATGATAAAGTGAGTTGGAAATTTCTTCGGTTACTGCTTTTTCAGATTGGTCTAAATTGGGAGGTTACACATTGGATCATGGCATGTATTACATAATATGTTAATATGGAAGTTCTTGTAAATGGAGCTCCAACTGAGTTCCTCAATAGACATCGGGGTTTACGACAATGCTTTCCTCTTTCCCCTTTATTGTTTCTTTTGGTTGTCGAGTGTTTAAGAAAATTATTGAAGCAGGTTGTGGAAAGAGGGTCATTTCAGGGACTTAAAGTTGCTACTGGGAAATTCATCTCATATATTTTCTTTGTTGAAGATGTACTCATTCTAGGCACTGGAAAATATGAGTACTGGATGGTTTTTAAAACTCTATTATCTAATTTATGTCAAGCATCTGGGATGGATGTAAATTGTTAGAAGTCATTCTTCCTTGCACAAAATATTGATCAATATAGTCTGGAGAAAATATTGAAGGAAACCTTCAATATACAGTTTGCCTGCATTGATCAAGGTATGAAATACAAAGGTTTTTACTTAAAACCAAACAACTACATGGTGGCCAATTGGAACTGGATGATACAAAAGGTTGAAAAGAGGATTGGAAATTGGACTTTCTGTTGGCTCTCATTGAGAGGCGGGATTATTCTAGCTAAATATGTTCTACAGAGTCTTTCTGTTTATTGGCTTAGTCTTGTTAAAATTCCTTCATCCATTCTACACAGAATCCAACTCCTTATTTCTAATTTCATTTGGAAAGGAGCAAAAAAATGTATAGGGTTCCACTTAACAAAATGGAAAAATATTGCTAGACCAAAAGAATTGGGTGGATGGAGCATTAAAAATATTTCTTGGTTTGCCTAGTCCTTGGCTGCTAAGTCTTGTTGGAGAGGATTATTTGGAAAAGGAATGTGGAATTTGATTCTAAATAAGAAATATTTAAAAGGTTTATATTTAATTTTTTGGTTGCATAAAGAGGAGCGCAAGTTCCCAATAGCATCTATCATCCTGAAGAATTTCATGTTTTCCTTTCCCATCTTTAAAAGATGGTTGTCATGGTCGATTGGTTGTGGTAATCGAGTTATACTTGGGTGTGATCCCTTTATTAGATGTAATTCTTCTTATAAACTTTTAGGTCCTTTAATCCAATGTTTAAACAGATTAAATGATTTTCTCCTTAGCACAAGTAGTCTTTCCAAATGATTCTGGAACAAATGATAGTTGGGACGAGGCCAATCATTTTGGACTAACAGGCAAGATGTTGACAGAGTGGAATGACTATCTTACAATGTTAAGGAGCAGTGGTATCTCATTAAATAACACAAGGGACATGATTGTATGGTCTTGGAACAGAGCGATGGGTGATGTAATTGCAAATTTAGCCTATCAATCCATTACTTTCTTAAATATTTTGGATGAAAATAGATGGTGGTATAAAGTTATCTGGAAAGTAAACATCCTAGATAAAACTATATTTTTTATGTGTCTATGCTTGAAGGATTGTATACTTACTGGTGTGAATTTTAGGAAGAGAGGAGGTATTGGACCATCGATTTGTAGTCTTTGTCTTAGAGATGAAGAGACAACCACTCATCTCTTTGTGGATTGTAATACAACTCAAAACATTTGGAAAGATGTTTTGAATTATCTAAATATGTCGGAAGCTTGGATTTGTTCCTCTATAGATGAAAATTTGAAGCTCTGGTTTATTCAATACCCAAAAATGAGGAATATTCCATTTTTGGTGATTTGGGGCATTTGGAAATACAGAAATAAAATCTTATTTGAGAATTGGCATAGACAAGAATCTAGGAAAGTCACTAAAATCCTCCCATCAATCAAAGAATACATTGGTATTTATGAATATGAAAATTTTGAATATATTCTGAGTCGGTTTTCTTTCATGATACTCCAATAGGTTTCTTTGATGGTGCAATTGTTGACGATTTTTGTGGCATTGGAATTTTCTTGAAAATCACTACAGGCCGCTATTTCAAAGCACACTTTGCTGGAGGCAATGAAAACAATATAAAAGAATAATTATTGGGTTTATGGGGTCTTTTACATTTTACTTCTATATTATCCATTAAAAAGTTGATGGTAGCTGGAGACTCAAAGGTGATTATTGACTGGATTAATGCAAAATCCAATTTGAACCTGCTATATCTAAATTCCTGGAAGGACAAGATCGGGAGATTAAAAGACAAATTTGATTCAATCAAATTTAGGCATGTTGACAGGAAATTCAATTCAGAAGCAGACACTTTATCAAATAAGGCTTTGAAGCAACCTATTGGATGGCTCTTTTATGAAGAAACTGTAGAAGGAGATGTAGTCACATCAGATAAATACTACATATTTTAAATACAGAGCTCTATAGTTGGAAACTTTTTTGTTATGGTTTTGTAATTATCATAATATGTATTATGTAGTCATTTCACCGTATGAAGGAATCACAAATAGAAATAGAATTGGTTACAGTCTTTTTTTCGTATTATGATGAGATCATTGAACTTATGATCCATATGTATTTGAAATTTTCACATGATTCATAATAGAATAACAATGAAATGCATGAAAAAATAAATCCACATATATCTTCTACAATAAAAAAAAATTATGCAATATATATAGACATGATTTTCTTACCTAATATTGTCACAACATTTATGATTAAAACGAACTGTGTCCAAAGTAAAAATTATAAAAAAAATATTGATAAAGTGTATGCTTTCCATTTTGAAACTCTATCACAATTTTAATTCTTTTAGAAGAAAAATAATTTTTACAACGGCTTAATTCATATGGAAAATGTTTTGGACAATGTTGGAAAGAAAAAACATTTATATTTAGATTATAGAAGTTGGTTTGAATGAAAGTATAAAATCGAAGAAAATTGAAAACCGCCATAAAAAATAAAGTGTAAAACCTAAGAAAATCGTCATCAAAAAATGATTTTTATTTTGTGACGTATAAAAACGGTTTGATTTGTAATAATGAAGGTATAAACAAAAGAAATAGCTTCAAAGCAAGTAGTCTCTGCCTAGTTTGTATATTTATGTGCTTGCTACTGCGACATGTGTATTATGTTCTTAGTATGGACTATAGATGTATTGATACGATGTGGAATCAATTATTTAATATTTATTTGCATTTAAATTGAGATCTCCAAGTTTTGAATAGAAAAAGCAAAGTATATTCTAATCAAGAATTGTTTTCACATTATTATATATATATAATTTTGAACTGAAATAACTATGGTTTCTGTAAATGGCTTGTGAAATAATATATATATATATATATAAAATATAATATAATAGTTACATAACTGTAGATATGCACTCATAACAGAATAAATAACTTTTAGATGAACAGGTTACAAAGAGAATAAATATTCAACTTAATTATGTAGTGGAATCCACTTTCCCGAGTTTTGAATAGAAAAAGAAAAGTATATTCTAATCAAAAATTGTTTTCGTATTATATATATATATATATATATATATATATATATATATATATATATATAAAATGCACTCATAACATAACAGAGTAAATAACTTTTATAACTTTTAGATGAACACGTTACAAAGAGAATAATTATTCAACTTAATTATGTAACATAAATTAATGAAAAATCCACTTTCCCATTTTTATTTTGATATTAATAAAATAACTAACACATTAATTAGTTGACAAATTTTGAGTATTATATATAACCTTGAGTAGAAAATAAACCATTTTGTTTAATTTTTTATTTATAAAATAAAAAATTAAATAAATAAACATATAAATTTTATTATTAAAATTATATTTTATTATTAATATATAAAATATTATTTAAATTTTGAAACATAATATCTTATCAATAAAATAGTAATATTTTATTTTACATTTTTACCATAACTTTGCAGTATTCATATTATTCATAATTGATTAAAACTTCACTTACAACCAACTCTTCTAATCTTTCAACGATCTCCTTCTCAAAATTAATGAATTATTAAAACTATGAATAGAAGAAGATCGTTGAAATATCGGAAAAGAATTAAGTATTAAATACACTTGAAAAAAGGAATAATGAATTATTGAAATTATGACAAGGAATAAAGGATAAGTATTGGAGGCTATTGTGTAAGCCGTCCACTCTATTTAATACTGAACTGATCGGTTAATTCGTTTTCTATGAGGGCTGTTCACACATTTCACAACGTTGAATTGTCGATTAGAGAATTCAGCGGCATACTCTCATACAACAACAATTAGATTCTTTAATTCTCACATATAAACAATTTTAACTACGGGAATTTATCTCATGTTTTCGGAAAGCAAACACCATTTTGTTGAGAAAATAAACCAGTAAGTAGAAGAACTTGATTTTCTAGTGGTTATTTTTTCAAGTTAAGTTTTGTTGTGTTGTATTATTTTTTTAATTTAAGTAATTGGAATCATTTTACAAATTTTATTGATGATCAAAATTCATATAGAATTATAATTTTCAAAATTTTTATTTATTTAAAAATAAAAATAAAAATTTTTTTGATACTCAAGTACATTGAAAATTTATTTTCTCAATTGTGAAAAATAAAGAATGTTGAAAAATTATTTTTTCAGTTATGAGAAATAAAGAATGGGAATCTATACCCTAAGTTGTGCCAAAGTAAAGACAAGATAACAATAAACATTACGTTACCATCTAATTTGATATACGATGATATTTCAAAATTATCAAAACACCACTGTAAAGTCTTTATTGATTAGATGAGACAAATGGCCTTTTCACGCTCACATTGCATTTTCAATTTCGTCGATCAACATAGGGGCAGTTGGTGTCTAGAGAAGAGTAACGGATTATTATTTTTAAGTTGTTGTCAAATTCTAGATTCTTTTTAATAACATTGTGCCATTGGTAAAGCCATGCTATTTACTTTACATAGGCATTAAAATATGAACGCTATGCATTAAAATATGAATGCTCCCAAGGAAGCCAAGTGTTATCCATTGTTCTTAAAACGCTGAAACCTGGATACCATGGCAGTGAGAAGCTATGTGCAATAAGGAGGACCTCTCCACCAGTTGTCACT
>JASDQU010292307.1:0-14351 GCA_032191745.1 Picea mariana
AATCCCGGATTAAGGGATTAGGGTTTTGGTATCTACGAAATACCTAAAAACATTGTATATATTGTATGACGAATGGTGAAATTCGATATAATGAATAGAAGAAAGGTTTTCCCGGTTGAGGGTTTCCGATATAAAATCTATGTATACTATGTGTATGAGCCATTGATTAATTTTTGTATTACTTAAGAATCTATATGCATTGCTTTACTTCGTAGGTTTAAAACTTACAGGCGTCACAGTTCCTTTCCCACCATTGATTAATACAAGATCTATGGATCAGCGACAACATTCTCCCTACAGGTTCCCTTTTAACACGAGTCATGGCAGCGGAACCATTTTGTTGGCGCGGATTTGATCAGACTAGGGTCCTTCTCAGGTTACCCACAAAAGGTACCGTGTAGTCTAGAGTGCTGGCATTTTCATCTCCTTTGAAGAGAAGAAGTCTCACCCGAAGCGCTGCTGAGACATATAGATAGGGAAGGGTAGGAAGAAGACTAAAGAGGATCCATAGAGCATTCAAAACCCATTCCTGTTCTTGCGCAAGAGTCATTAACAAATTTGAACCATCTAAATGCAAGAATTGAACCTACTTACGTTGCGAGCAACAATTAAACATAGAACCATCAAATAGAACTCATAAGCCATAAAGAAGTTATGTAATGCATAAGTAACAAAACAAGGACACATCATATTTTAAAATATGATCCTTCTTTGTATTATGTTTGAGATCTCTCTCTGTTTACAGACTCAGAATCACATAGTAGGGTACATTACAACCTCTTGGCTCTGGACTCATATCTCAGAGCTTCAACTCTCCAACTAACAGTTCTAATACATTACAGACTCTTGCTTGTGTTTTCTCGACTTACAACAAGTATCAACGACTAATCCCAAAACTTGGGTGACTCTGATCAACATGACCCAACTCAACCTTACTCTACTCAAACCCCTCACACTTATATTCAGCCCTATATGTATAGTTGGGTTGTGTCTTCCTTCTCGGCTTGCACGCTCTCTTGTTCTGTTGCAATTGTTTTTTTCCTAGGTGGCATCACGATGACTTCCTTAACTTCTTTCTGTTACTCTTTCTCCCAGCCTCTGATGAGGTTTTGCGCAACTCATGCTTAGTCAAAACTTACGCAATTCTTTCCCAAAAACGAAGGGCCCAACAACTACCACATGGAATTTACAGCTTATATGATATATAACATGCATTTTAATTGAATTAAAACACTTAACACAGAATTACTACTACCATACAAATGCAATTGAGATTAACAGTAAGTCCACATGCAACATAACACATGATACATTTCAAGTAACCCAAACATGCATAAAATACATAATTAAGCACATAAATGATACTTATCTTTTAGCTGTAGTAAATCCACTAACTGCGTCCAGACCTTCCATGAACCTCCCAGCCTTAGACCATGCTACTCATCAATCTCAGCAGTAGGTCACCCCCAAGCTAGGACTAAACTCTATCGGGCAAGGGGATTCTAGGCTTGGCAAGGACAACAAGGAAGTTTCACAAAACAATAGGAAGGATCTTTTATCCCAGGAGCCACTTACGCCCACATCTCACAGACCCTCATTCCCCACACGCCTACTCCACCCCTGGAGAGTACACCTTCACTACTACAATTTCATCGCCCAGTACACCTCCCTTACCTTGGGCTTCAACAACAGGTTGGACTAGACGTCTCAGAGTATTGTAGCTGCTATGGGACTCCCTTCCAGGAGAACTCACTTCCCAACAAACTCTCTCTCCTAGGAGAGTTGCTCACAGGCCCGACAGTCTACTTATTCAATTCAACTCCTAAGCAATACTGCAACATCATTCGGCTAGAATACAGGTGACAACAACAATAGGAACAGTTATGGACACCGAAAAATGGCAACAACCTAATGCTAAGACACAACATGACTCAGGTGAACACAAGGCAGCAACCCCAAACGGTTAAGGCACAATCTCAAATTTGTAGTGTGGATAAACCCGGGTTCACAAGACACACAGGTTAGATTTTTCCTCCCTGATTGGTTTCTCAGATATGCGAGGTTATGCAGAAGGCAGACGTAGAGGCCCCAATGGGTTAGACGATGGATGGGAAATGGAAAGCGAACCTCCTTCTCGTGAGCGATTTTCTCAACTATGCATAGGTAACCAGAGGTTGACGTTCGAGGCCAACGAGTTCATGAGGAGGATGGAAGAATGGACAAGACGAACTCAGGTGGAGGATGGCAGAATTACCAGCAAAGCCCCCAATACATCTAACACTTCAACTTTTAACTGCATGAGCCTAGGTCGACACTTGTCTTCCTGGAGCTGGATGCGCTCCATTTAGCCTATGTCCCCTTTCCAGGAACTTAGGATAACAAAAACATATCATGTCCACCTTAGTCTTCAGGAATTAATATTAAAATATTATTCCTCTAGAGGTAAGCCCCCTAGCTTAGCCCCTAGGCCCACATACTTAGCCCCCTCCCTTGCCCAACCTTGTAGAAGCTTAGTCCCCCATCACTCTTTCTTCGCGGTCAGTCTACACACAACGATGTTTTTATATTAACAAAGTGCATAATTACATGTACAAAACTGGCTCCTGGCTAATTACCTTGTAGAAGCTTACTAGCTTACAATTGCTCGGCTCACCAACCTACAAAACATGTTTACAATACATAGATATAACTGGGGCTCGTCCTTGGGGTATTACAACATCTCTACTAACATAAATTTTATTAGTAAGTGGGTCAAAACAAATATAATCCTTGCTTTCTTTTAAATGTCCAATGAAAATACATTTCACTGATTTCCATCTAATTTATGTCTTTGTTTTGCAGGAATGTGAACAAAACATGCAGACCCAAAAATTTTCAGATGAGAAATAATTGGTTTTCTACAAAACCAAGCTTCATATGGATTAGAATTTTTTAACATCTTTGTAGGACTTATGTTGAGAATATATGTAGTTGTATGGATTGCATTTTCCCAATACATGTTTGACAAACTCATTTCTTTTAACATACATCTAACCATCTCTACGATTGCTATGTTTTTTCTCTCCGCTACTACATTTTTTTGATGAGTATATGCAGTAGTTAACTCCTTCTTGATGCCATGTAGGCTGCAAAATTCTTTGAATTCATTTGAGATGAATTATCAACCTCAGTCAGTTTTCAATACTTTCAACTAGTACCCCGATTCCTTCTCAACAAGTGCTTTAAATTTTTGAAAGAAACTAAAAGCTTGAGACTTCTCACTTAAGAAATAGACCCAAGAGATCCTTGAAAAATCATCTACAAAGAGAAGAAAATACACAATCTTTCCATGAGATAAGGTTTGCATGGGGCCACACATATCTTCATGTACTAAGGCCAAAGGTTTACTTTCTTTTAAATGATGGTGAGGAAATTTATCTCTATGTTTCTTCCCTATTGCACAACCTTCACATATCTTATTATCTCGTTCTACGAATGAAGGAAAACCTCTTACCAAGTTCTTCTTTTGCATCAAAAAAAGAGATCCAAAATTAAGGTTCCCAAACCTCTTGTGCCATAACCAAGACTCATCAACCGAGGCCTTCAAGCAAGCTACACTTGATTCCATACTTAACAAAAACATCCTATTATCTATCATAGGAACTTCGGCAACAAGGCCATTGTTGTTAAAAATATTACAAAACTTTCCTTCAAAAATAATCGTGTAGTTTTTACAATTTAGTTTCCCTATGCTAATCAAGTTATGCTTTAAAATTGGAACAAACAAAGTATCATGTATATACATAATACTTCAATTCTTGACTTTTATGTAAAGTGTATCGTTTCCCCTTACTTATGCCACACTATCATTTCCAAAGTTTACTTTTCCCTTCACACTCGCATCTAGATTTACAAACAAATTTTTGTTTCCTATCATATGATTTGAGAAACCACTGTCTAAATACCATAGAAAATCATCTTTGGCATCAAAATTTTTACATGTGAGAAACAAATTTTGTGAGTTATCACCTACATATTTACTAAAATTTGCTTGAGTGATGCCTCTTTTCTTCTTAAAGCAATAGCTTTCAAGGTGACCATCTTTATTACAATAGATGCAATGACAGTTGCCTCTCCCGGGGTTGTTGCTTCTTCCTCTACCACAACCTCCTATTCCTCTGGATCTCGCACGACCTCTACCTCCTCTATTTGATGATGAAGAAAAGGTACACGCATCATTCATGGTAGTGAAAGATTGTTTCTTCTTGTTGTCAACCTTCAACTTGCTTTGGAAAGCTTGATCCCGAGTTTCCTCATTCTTTTTTAACCTATCTTCATGTATTTGAAGGCTTTAAAATAGATCAACAAGGGTTAGCTATGATAAATCCCTTGACTCCTCTATAACAATAGTGACGAGATCAAATTTTTTAGGAATATTTATCAAAACTTTCTCAATGATCCTCCTATCTTCAAGAGATTCATCATGAGCATGAATATCATTCACAATATTTTGAACTCTAGTAATAAAATATTCAACACTCTCATTTTCTTTCATAGTAAGAGATTCAAAATCTCTTCTTAGAATTTGGAGTTTGACAGTTTTTACCGTATCAAATCTCTTGTATGCCTTCTCCAAGGTTTCCCAAACATCATGGGACTTACTGCATTCTGCAATATTTGGAAACATTATGATGTCAACTCCATTTTGAAGGATGAACAGAGCTTTGACATCCTTTTTCTTGTTCTCCTTCAATTCTTCCTTTTGATCAACAGAGAGAGCATTGTAGGTATCCTAATCAGTTGGCTCTGTGTAACCTACAAAAACAAGCACCCATAAATCTTGTGAGATGAGCAAATTTCTCATCTTTACACACCAACACGCATAGTTTTCCCCACTTAAAAGAGGAATATGGTACTGAACTACATTTGAATTTTGGGTCATTTCTACTTCTTAAAATAAAATAAAATGTTGTAAACAACCTGCTCTGATAGCAAATAAAAGTTCTGAGTATAAAAGGATTTATGTGAAAATTAAAATCACACCCAACAAACTCAAATCATGTGTACAAAAATAATTCCCCCTCGCCAAAAAAAAATCTTACTATGTAGAAAAAAAAAACTCTATTTTTATACTGTTTTAAAACAAAAATTACAACAACTTATAGTAACACCTATCTTTTACATAAAAATATAAAAAAAAAATAACAGTAGGACATATATGTTACAATAAAGCTACAAAAAATAACAATAGCACATCTATGTTACAATAAAGCTATAGAAAATTAAAAAATATAGCACCTCTGTGTTACATAAAAGCTACAGTAAATAAAAAACAATCCTTTATGTTACATAAAAAAATGCTATAGCAAAATGACCACAGCATTCCATCCCCCTTTTCACTCTAATAAGAACAAAAACTAAGTCTTTAAATAATGCTCAACAGTACTGTTAAGGAGTCGCGCAACATAAACCTTGGAAAGGTAAATCAAATACTTGGTGGTTTCAAAGTTTACATCTCGAGTTCATCAATCATCCAAATGTCGATGGAATGCCTAAAAAATAAGCATCAGTTATTTCAAAAATATCCCCAGAAAGGGAACAAAACTTAGAACAATTAAACTACGACCTAATATAATATTATAATAATAATAATAATAATAATAATAACATAATGATATTGATAAATACTTTGTAATAATATAATAACAATAATAATATTGATAAATATCCAAGTATGTATTAACATGACAGTAATATTCTAAGATTTGAATATTAACATTAATAATGAGAATCTGATAATTTTAATTTGTGGGCCTAAAGACGCTTTCTACAGACTAGTATGAAGGATATGTATAATTCCTTATGTGCTCAACATGGAGTTGACACATGACATTTGAAAAATATATTAATAACAAACAAATATTTCAATGTTTGCCATAAATAAAACATTTCAATATCCATCTTAAGTAAAAGAATTCTATATCAATTCTATATATAGAGATCAATATTCAACTTAAGTAAAAGAATTCTATATCAATTCTATATAGAGAGAAAGAGAAATAGAGTAATTGAAACTAAAAAAAATCTAATTTCTTTAATAGGTGTTTTCTACTTTTAAAAATTGACATGTGGCATTTGATAAATATTTTAACATTCACCTTAAGTAAAATAATTTTATATCAACTTTATATAGAAAAAGTAATTTAAAATAAAATAAAAAATCTTATTAGTAATTCCTTGCATATTTAATATTATGGAATTGAAACATGGCATTTAAAAAGTTATTAACCAGAAAAAAATAATTTCAATGTTCTATAACTATGAAAAGATGATAAATCCTAAATTAAGATAAATCTTAATAATAAAATTAATATAATAACTACTCAAGTATTATTGTTATCAAAACTATTAACCATATGATGAAAGGATACTCAATCACATGTGTAATAACGGTGAGTAACTTTAAAAAATTTGACCAAATTTTAACTTATGATTTATAACTTCTTTACATGCAACATATTTTGGACGAATCGTTTAACTAAATAAACAAACCCTTAAAACAACTTTATATATATATATTATTTTTCTATCTCAAAAGTGGTATTTTTTTAAAGTTTTTAATGCTTTCACTATTAAACAACGCTAGCGGATCGTCCAATTAGATTTATGGATTGATTGAACCCAAGCATGGGTGGTGACCTAGAGTATCCATTTCTACCCCTTCTTGCCCGTTGCATGCATCAAAGTGTTTTCCCTTTCTCTACTATTATAGGGAAAACTAAATGCGGCTGATAGTCTGGTGGTAACTGTATCCCCGTGAAAGGATGTAGCGAGTTTTATTAGTAGCATTTTTAAGGATGAAAATATGAAAAGCAGTATTTTATTATTAAGAATATGTGTTTTTTTTTAAGAGGTTATAGGTTCAAATTCAAGGGGGGTAGGGTATGTATACCTTCGTAGACTTTACCAGTGAAATTATTGGGCGGAGAGGGGTTCCTTGTCTCACAAACAAGGGGGTCTCATACACCAATTTAGTGTGCTGACTTGGTCGTGACCTTACAAATAGATTATTATTATATAAAAACAAATTTTCAATCTCAGTTTTATTATATAAAAACAAATTCTCAATTTCAATTTTATTATATAAAAACAATTTTTATAATATATAAAAAAATTATTATATAATAATATTAATAATAATTTAATTTTAAAGTCATAAAGTAAATACTAAATTGGTATAGGAGTAGACAAATTTTAAGAATAATTGAAACTATTTTTCAATAAAAAATTTCAATTTCAATTTTATTATATAAAAATAAATTTTATAATATATAAAAAAAATTATTTTTTAATAATAATAATATAATTTTAAAATCATAAACCAAATACTAAATTAATATATAAAACTTCACATGTATCTTTTACCTACATAAAAAAAAATTAAAATAAAATATTTTATAATTATTATAACCATTTCCATTAAAATAAACTTCAAAACATATAAAAACTTTATTACATGTAAACTTTTCCTTATTCTCTATGGTATATACAACCTGAAAGGATCTATACTTATTGACAAAGGGGAAATTGAAATGGTGGTAGAGTCCAGATTATTTTATTGAGAAAAAAAATCTATCTTATTATTATTATTACAAGAGACAACCTTTTACAACTCTTTTTCCTCTTTGTGTATTTAATCAAAGTGTGTCTCCTTAACATAATATAATACATTTTTACTCTCTTATAAATAAGTATATGCTGAAAATCATAATATTATAAAGGATTGAAAACATTTTAAAGAAATATAAGAGGACGAGAGATTAATATATGAATTTACTGTTGTATATTATATATATTTTAAATATATAAATTTTAATATTACAACTTTAAAGTTGTTCAATAATAAAATATAGAAAAATTATGGTAGAAAACAAAAACGATGCTAATTATATTTATACATGATGAAATAATAACTTAATTCATTAATGATAAAGAGGATTTACAAATAAATTACAATATAACATTTATATAAGAGTAGGATGACTCTAGCTTCATTCAAAGTGCTTGGTGATAGGTAATAAAATTATATATTAATGTAATTATTAAATTATTTACATTTATATAATCATTAAATTATTTTATTAAAAGTAATGTAAATTTTAATTTGTTTTATTCGAAGCATTATACATATTGAAATTATTAAACTATGTCACTAAAAGTAAAATTAGGAAAAGTTGTAAAAAAACACATAAAAATAGGAAAAATGTAGAAGTTTGAAAATAGGTATAAAGTAGTTAAAAATTTAATTTTAAACATTGATTTTATTCACTTAGTATAACTTGGTTTTCAATATGAAACAAAACTTGGGGTTGCTTTGACATCCAAGAGTCGCACTAGTTGGGTAAGTGGGTGCCTTGGGATTTGGGCATGCAAACACACCAAGGAGCTTTCCCAAGCACGAGAAGAAGCATGGAGCATAAACAACCAAGAAATGGGGTGCACCAAAGAGGTTGGGGTACACTAACATGAGGAGCACACCAAGATTGGGGCGTCCTGGTCCCAAGGGATGCATTAGTTGATGGGTGCAAAGATTTGTTTGGGCGCACTAGGTCTGCAAAGGGGAGTGAAAATTCGTTTGGGCATGATGGTTCGCGAAGGGGCACAATACACCCAAAGGATGTGAAAATTCACAATAATGACTTTTGGAGTCCATATAAAAGAACATGTGCACACATTGCACAACCAAGGAATGAAGATTTGCACAACAAGGAGATCAAGATCAACTCTGCGATTCTGAGGTAGACTTGGATGAAGAGAGGCAAGCTCCCTCAAGGAGCCAAGTTACTTCTCTTGGGAGGAATTGTGCTAACTTGAGGTGATTTTGCAGATAGAGTTGGGGTGACCTTCTTTTGGGATGATTTTGGGGAAGTCTTGTCGCAAGTCTAGGTGAGGAAATTATGAGACAGAACCACAAGTTTGTGTGAAGTCTTGGGACAGAGTAGAGATGGTGAGTCTATAGTGGGAACATATCTGGGGTGTACCATAGGAGTTGTGAATTTTTTTACGACGAATGAGTCTCGGTGTAACAAATCTATGTATGAGTGTATTGGTGAGGTGAGGCAATTTTTGTGACTCTTCCTAAGTTGTAAACCGAGAGTCGATAGTGCTCATATTGTAACGGTTTCGTAATTATAATACGTAGTCGGTTGTTAGGCACATATTTTTTCGCTCGTACTATATTTGTGTGTCTCTTGTTTGTTTTGCAAGTGTTGTCTTCGTTTCATGGATGTATGCTTAAATGACTAAGTGTTAAGACTTTCAACAAATTGTCTAATTATACAAGAGAGTTACACTAGAGTAGGAGTGTGACTCTCTCGTAGCCTAGAACGGAGTATGGGTATGCTCTAGGTGAAGAGTGTAACACCTTGTTTCCCCTAGTTTGTAAATATAACTATATTGGCCAAGGAACTATGACAAACTCAAAGGTGTGAATGTTTGATTTGATGGACCTTTCTATGAAAGGTTGATGAATGTAAATTCTGTTATTTTAATACAAAATGGATACGTGTTGCATGATTGTTGGAAAGGGGATGTGCTAAGAGAGACCACGAATTCTATGAAAGAGATGGTGGAGGGGACCAGGAATGGTTGCGTTAACCTCCACCGAACAAGTACTTTGCTGGATTTAATTTATCTGGATCAGAACAACCCTCCGACCTAGGAATGAATTGCAGTCAGGCTAGTGGGTGGGAAGACCTCCTCAGTAGTTAATGAAGGGATGGGGTGGACCGCCCATCTGTAAGGCTTCCATACCTGACGACGGAATGGGAATTCGGGCCACACACAATATTGTTGGAAAAAGGAAAGAAAGGAAAGTGTGGGGGTCAGAGAGGAGATTTGCGAAGAGTGCAGAGACGAGAGCGGAAGCTCTGGGATTCAAGGAAGAACTGTGAAAAGAGTGTGTTCTAGTCGCAGGAAATGGTTGAGAAGGTTATGATACAAGATGATAAATGAGGTTGGTCCTCCTTGCTTGGTATCTTGTAAACCATTGCCAAGATCCTGCAGGAGGAGTGGAGTAACCTTCATCCCTACTATCATTGAGCCAGAAGAAAGAATTCTATTGAAAAGCATCGTGGTCTAGCTCTGGGGTGGCTAGTGGTAAATTCGTTAGGAGTGACTCAGCCTATGGTTGGGTGGAAATGGGCACCCTTTCCAAAAGTCACCTCACGTTATATATTTCTGATAAGTGTTTTCATACTCTATGCGTTGAATTGGGAATGAATGGTTTCATGCATGTATGTACATCTCTATAAATATTTTCTACATTGAAATGGTTAAGATATGTGTATACGTTGAATTCCTTAAGAACTTATGCCTCTTATTTTACCATATGCACCAGTTTAACTCCCAAAGGTGTTTTCCCCAGGGAGCTAGCTCACAACTTCAGAGTTGGAGCATGCCTCCTAGCACTACTACCATCTCAATAACCTCACTAGTTTACCTTGTCGTGTCTCAGAACTTAAAGTTCTACGGGTAGGGAGGCATCTCCTTCAGACCAGTAGTCTGAGAGACCTTGAACTCGTGCCCATGACCTTAGTAAAAACCAGGCTAAGAGTAAATATCATAGCACGAGAGTCATCTAAAGGTCCATGTGACTTGGATCTAGGAACCTTGCGCTAAGCCTAAAAGGATCTAGATCATAATGGTTTCAGAGTTTCGGGAGTTCGACGCGTGGAATGTCAAAATTCACGTTAGTCAAAGTTACCCAGACTCACTAAGTAACAAGAACCATAGATGAATCAGGAACTTGACAGAGGAGATGGATGTGAACCGTTCATCGGGAGGAAAACCCATCACAATGGTCATATCGACTCAAAGACCCACTAAAATTAACAAATCAAACATCAGCCACTTGATTAGATCGATGGTTGGGAATCATTGCGAAGTGCGGAGGTGAAATTAGTGGCCCGCAATTCATCAGTGTTGTTGATATCGTTGGGGATGGAAGATCAACGACCTCAATTAGATAGAGTCAGGCGAGAAATTCCTAGATTTCGAAGATTGGGCCCCACAATCGCTGTGAACCGTCGATCTGTGAACGAAGATTGAAGGTGGGGAATCATTGCGCAACACGAAGGTGAAACTAGAGGATGTGCTAGTTCACAGCCTGCATTTCACCAACGTCATTGATCTCGTTGGGGTGGGGAATTAACGACCACGATTAGACCGGGTTGGGCGAGTACTTTTCATATTGCAGAGTTTGAGATATTTGATAAAGAGCGAGCACATTGGGGCCCCACAATCATCATGAATCATCGATCGATGAACAAATTGGTATTGGCCATATCATGACCTTCAGATCTAGAAAATTTGTTAGGCGGGTAGTCGTGAGTTCCTTTGCAAATACGCGGAGTAACGGAGTCCATCTGTGCTGTTGATCTGAGAGAGAGGATACGTGGCGAAAATCCATGGACTTTGAGTGAAAGTACTCCAGGAGAAAGAAAGTGTGGAGAGGTTGAAATTCCCGAAGCTAGAAGAACTGAAGTGATTTGCAGCCGTCGATCTGTGGAAGACACGTGTTGACAGATCGTCGACTTCGGGTGAAAGTACTCTGGGAGAAAGCGAGTGTGGAGAGGTTGAAACTCCCGAAGCCCAAAGAGCCGAAGTGATTTGCAGTCATCGATTTGTGGAAGACATGTGTCGACAGATCGTCGACTTCGGGTGAAAGCACTTTGGGAAAAAGTGAGTGTGGAGAGGTTAAAACTCTCAAAGCTCGAAGAGACGAAATGATTTGCAACCGTCGATCTGTGGAAGACACGCATCGGACAAATCATCAACTTCGGTTGAAAGCACTCCAGGAGAAAGCCAGTGTGGAGAGGTTGAGACTCCCAAAGCCCGAAGAGACGAAGTGATTTGCGGTCGTCGATCTGTGGGAGACATGCATCGACAAATCGTTGACTTCAAGTGAAAGTACTCTGAGAGAAAGAAAGTGTGGAGAGGTTGAGACTCCCAAGTCCTGAAGATCCGAAGTGATTTGCAACCATCGATCTATGGAAGACATGCATCGACAGATCGTCGACTTTGGGTGAAAGCACTCCGGGAGAAAGCAAGTGTGCAGAGGTTGAGATTCCTGAAGCTCTAATATCCGAAGTGATTCATGGCCTTCGATCGTGAAGGGACACGTGGCACTCGATCTATAACTTCGGGTACATAGTACTTCAGAGGAAAAAGGCGTGGGAATGTTTGAAACTCCTGAACGCCGAAGTCCCAAAGTGAATCAGGATCATCGAAACTATTGAGGGCACGCGGTGTCAGATCGTGAACTTAAGAGTTTTCCACTCCTAAGGATTCACGTGGTGGTTGTCTTGGCGCATGTTGTCTCGACGTCTGGTCATAGGCCATGGTCATATGCAAGTATAGAGGGATGGGAGAACCCGAAGAACTTGGGAGAGGGTATCTATTATCTCTGAGTTTAGTTTGAAGCATGGAGACCGTGGGTGGAAATATCTGGAAGAGAAGAATGGAAAATCAATACCCCGAATGAGGGTATTTATTTTCTTAAGAAGAATGAAATTTTTACGCCCCTCCATGGGTGTGTTACAAATTGGTATCAGAGCATGGTTACAACACTTGGACTGCTCGGGCTCATGGATGAGTTTCTTAAAAACCATATTTAGAGGATTTTTAAGGGTCACACCCTATCTTACTACTTCCCTAAAGAGTCTGGTTAAACTTTTATTGAGGGAAAGAATAAAACTTTCTACTGTGTGTGTGTATTTAAGAATTTTGAATTGTATGATGTTCATAAAATAATAGACTGTTGGCTAATAGTAAGTGTTTTTTCATCACTCAAACAGTCAGTGAATCATGAGAAACCACAAACATAAAGGATGGTGACAGAACATGAAGTGGGGGATGGATCCCACAATAGATATGAAGAGTCTGACAATAGGAGGGCGGTGGAGACCCTCTGGATCTAGCTGAAACTATAAGGAGCCTTATGGCCTAATTACAGAGTTGGAAGGTTGACAACGAGAGATTGATAAGGGAGCAAGAGAAACAAACATAAATCAATGTAGTCTTGTTGTAGAGCTTATCTGATATACAGAGGCAGCTGCAGCATGGACCTGCAACCATCCATATGGATTGATTCCATATAGAGAGAAGTCAAAGTCTACCTAAAATATGAAAACATGATCCCATAAGTGTCCACACAGGGAGAAGTACCTTGAGGAAGGCCCAACCTGGAGGCATAGGATGCTCATCAGGAGAGTCCTATGGAAAGGGAATGGGCAACTATGAGGGATCTTCTAGTAGAAAAACTAGCTCACATTCTCATAAGAAAGGAAAGAAGCAAAACCATTCCAAAATTCATGACCCTGAAGATTTCAAGAAATCCAAACCACCCTCTTTCAATGGAGATATTGAGAAAGAGGAAGAGGCAGAAGCTTGGCTACTTGGTTTAAAGAAGCACTTCAGAGTTCATGACTATTCTGAAAATTTGAAGGCTTGAATAATCATCTTTAACCTGAATGGAAAGGCTTCCATTTGGTGGGAAGATCTTAAGAATGTGAAAGGAATCCATGAAAAGTACTTATCATGGAAACAATTTGAGAAACAATTCAAGAAGAAGTATCTATCATAGAAATACTTCGATGGGAAGACTAAGGAGTTCTATGAACTCAAGCTGGGACAACTCAACATAGACAAATATATCAATAAATTCCTTGAGCTCCTGAGGTATGTACCCTACATAAAAGATAAAAAGGTAAAATTCCAACGAGTTATCAGTGGGTTACCTCAGACCTAGCAGAACAAGATTGAGTTTGATGATCCAAAGACCTTAGAAGACATTATCCGGAAGGCAAGGTATTGTTATGAATAGTTTGGATGTCAGACAGAACCTCGTGAGGAATGGAAGAAGAATAATAGTTCGGGGTTTAAGAAGAAGGGGTTTAAATTCTCAATATTTAAGAACTATAGGAAGGATTCAAGGATGATCCTTCCTACCCGAAGTGTGCACCAACAAAAATTCCCCTCCCAGAGTGGAAATAAACCTTTTGGATCAACCCCAGGAAAGATTGATAACCCAAAGAGAGAACCCTTGAAATTTTGGTGTTGCAAAGAAGAACATATGTTGAGGGATTTCCCACACAGATAACAGAACAATAGGAGAACCTACAACATCCAAGAAGCTACCAAAATCAATGATGTGGCTAGGAGCATGCCACAAATTTATGCGGCTTTGGATAATAAACAAGCCGACCACCAAGTTTCAATAGTGGAGATGGAAGGTATGATCGCCAACCGTCTAGTTTCTATTTTAATTGAACCTGGTTCTAATTTGAGTTATGTGGCCCCTTAGGCTGTTG